>JABUQX010083664.1:22500-30000 GCA_015478945.1 Trachelipus rathkii | reverse complement strand
GCTGATGCAGCTGAATGACTCATATACCATGGTTTAATGTAAAACTTTACGATGAAAAAAGTAATCATTCTTAAGGACTGTATATCATCACATAATTTAAGCTCATAACTTAGCAAATACATCTTTAGGGAATAAAGTGCTCTTGCCATCCTACTAGCTTAGTACATAGCACCTGGAGGACGCATTTTGAAATGTCAATCAATATCTCCACCCAAATAGATTATATTTAGTTCAATTGACTCCAGGTAATCACTTCCTAAATACTTTTTTCTTAATTCTTTATTAAGAAAGTCAGGCATTTCACACAGCTCAGATTCACTAAAACCAGTTTTAGCATATCATCATCATGGTGATAATAATTTCTGTTTATTTTATTCCAGTTGTCTCTAATTGACTTAAAAGATATTTCTGGACTCCTTATTGCTTCACGCATTTTACTTTCAAATGCGCTACGCAAAACTAGCTCGAATATGTGATGACGACATGGATAAAACAGTAATATATATATATATATATATATATATATATATATATATGATATATATATATAGGTATATAGTATATAGTTATATATATATATATAAACATATATATATATATATATATATATATATATATATATATATATATATATTAAAATTTGTTCAATGAGTATAACAGCGCCATTGAACCTATTCGTATATGATGCGGTTGTATCACAACAAAAAATTTGGACTCTATACTCTAATTAATTACAGCTTCCGCTTGTTCCATACCTGATAAATTTTGTAACTCTGGAACACCAATTAATCTTTTTTTTCTCCATATGTAATAACTATTGGTGCTACTTCTCGACTTCAACATTTATGGAGGGATCAGTTTTCCATCCCAATGAATTGTTACAAAATCAGGAATATTTTAACTAAATGCGGATTTAATATCTTCAGTACGATTCCTTCTTAGTTTTTTCCGAGCTCGTTGTTTAGTTCATCGATTTATAGAAAGATTATGGACATCGTGTCCCAGAGTTTCTGCTGTCGCCGTAACAACATAAACAGCATCTCGTATGCTCAATTTGCATCTAAGACTGCCGCCAATTTTGGTGCTATATTATCTACCACCCTTCTCTTTGACACATTGGTATATGCTGCACCCTCTACAGCTTTTGAAGCAAATTCTTCTTTAGAGACTTCGGATGAATTAGAACTTCGAGTATCAATCACATTTATCAGATGCTGAAGCAACAGATGTAGTTGCTACCGATTCTTCATATATAGTTTGACGACGAATTTCTTCCCTTATTCTGTTCTTTCTTCCTTTTTCTTTATTTGAAAGTTTTTTGTCTACAAAAGCTATGAAGCCTGTTCGTCCTTGTTCTCTTTGCCTCTACAAGAAGGTTTTTCCTTTTTCTATTTTCATCATATTAAGAGCATTTATTTGCGTATGCTATATCAAGCAGGTTGTCCAAATTCAGAGGTGGGCGCGCAAATTTTAAACTTTAAAGCGCAAAGTGGAAAAACTTAGTCCGCAAGCGCAAAAGCGCACAATTTTTCCAAAAAATTAGTCCGCATGCGCAAAACGCACATGTCCGCAAATCAAATTTTTTTTTAAAAGCACAAATTTGGGAGCGCAAAAAAATAAAAAAAAAATAAAGCGCAAGTATTTAAAGATGAATTATTTTTAAATTTTAATTGAAAGATGCAAATATATATAACAAAAAATGAGAAAGATTTTATTAATGTTATTCAATTATCTGTGATCTTCCTCCTCGCTCTCCTCTTGCATTCTGAATAGGGTCATATTCCCTTTCATAAAGATAAATTTTTCAAAATTGCTGGATGCTATGGCTGCCCTCTTTGCTCTTAGAATCTCAGAGCCTTGACTAAACAACCTTTCCACGGCCGCTGAGCTGGGTAATGGGGTATTATACTTAATAAACAAGTCCACTCAGACCTCCTGGTATTCACACGGAAACAGGTTCGTAGTGAGAGGGGTACTGTGGTGAACATTTACTGCAGACCAGCTATCCAAGATTTGTCCCAACTTCTCCTCCAGAGGTGTCTGCTGGATATATGGGCCCTTCACTTTCTGAAATATTTAGAAATGGTATCAAGAACTCAAATCTTTTTAAAGTTTCATTTGAACATTATGTCAGTGTATTGTGAATATATATGTAATGTATAAATTGTATATATATATATATATATATATATATATATATATTATATATAATATATATATATATATATATATATATATATATATATATATATATATATATATATATATATATATATATATAAATTTTACGTTTCATCTATCTAAATATTATTATTTTTCTTTTTATTCTTTCTATATATATATATATATATATATATATATATATATATATATATATATATATATATATATATATATATATATATATATATATATATACGGTATATATAAATAATACAAGAGATGCTTGAAGTTTGTTCCAAATTATAAAAATAACTCACCATAATTGGGTCACTTTCAGACTCTGTCCCATCACCTTCAGTGCCTTAATGTTTACAAGTAAGATTCGCTCCAATATTACACTTTATTTCCTCCAGTATCCTTGTCTTGGTAGCTTAGTACTTCTCCTCATTTAACCTACGTACCACTCCGAGTTTGAAGCGAGGATGCAGAGTTGTTGCTATAAGCAAATCAAAATCATCAAAGTTACTTAAACCTCATTTCAAAGCTCTTTTCTTTCCCTTTGTTTGCCTTTGGTTGCTTTAGCAATTAGTCGACTAAGTTATTGACATAGGTTTTTTCACCTCTCGTTGAATTTCCCTGATCTTGTTCTTGAGGAGGAAGAGATTAGGCAATAAGACTCCCGCGTACGCATTCTTCTCTTCCTAACATATCAAGTCTAACAGCAATAGGCGCCATTATTTCGATGTACTCCGCAATTACCTCCTTATCACTTTTTTAAATACTGGAAGACAAGGCTTTTGCTCCACACAAATGTTGTTGATTTGTGTCATGCGACCATCAAGGTTCTTAAACAGGTCTTTTATAGAATCGTATAGTGGTTCCAGCGAGTAACACTTGGTGTTTTAAGTTTTGTTCCCAACTCCTTCTTAATTCTCGCAGCAGTTTTAGTTTTCCTGTTTAGGCATTCCACAATTCCTGTGCTTTGGTGGCAATGTCTTATTAAATGGATCCTTGGTACCAGAGGACCAGAACATTTGAAACATCCTTAGCCAAGATGTTTAATGTGTATGAAAATGCAACGGCGATGTTCAGTTATGCTAAGTGCATCATGTTCTTTAAGCAGATTTTTTCTAGCTTGAGAGGTTTTGTCTGCAGAACCTCTGTGTCACTAATTTGCTCCATCTCTTCACGCGCAACCACTATCTCTGCAATCGGTGCCTGTTCTTCTTCCTCTTCATCACCCGTTTCTGCATGAGCATCCACCCGAAAGACTGCACAGAAATTTGCATCATTATCTGTTGTAATGCAGGCAACCTGAAGATAAATTTTTTAATTTAGTTGTTTCCTTATTAATTTGGAGTTATAATTTTTTTCAGCATTACGCTATTATTTCATACTGATTTTTACTGACCTTATGCTCAATGCCAAATTTTTGATGAATATCCGTAATATTGTTGGCTAGGACTATGCTGGTCTGAGAAACAGATAACTCTCTAGAGGCAAGGACAGACTTCTTTCTCTTCAAAGTATTCAAATTAATCCAGTGAACCGTCATCCCCTGAAAACTCCTGTTTGTTGTTCCCAGTCCAGCTGTCTGCGGTTGTGACCACATAACTGACCTTATATAATGTTGGTTAAATCAGCCTTCCTTATTATGCATATGACAAGATCCCTCATCACTTTTCTTCTGGAGGGTAGGTGGAAATCAGAGTTCAGGGTAGGACAGGAATTGGACAAAGAACTCAGACTCACAATGTGAATAAATAAATGTCACATGTAGCAGAAATCTATACAAAAATATTTGATCAGAATGATATTAATGACAAATGAAACTTTGTATTTCAAATTCAAAAATTTTTGTATGGACTGTATTCTGTTAGTTTTTTTAATCTGTTAATTGTGACACCATTTATAGTTAACCTGTAGTTAAAATAAAACACTTACCGTAGTTATAAAGCAACTCAAGAGCTTTCTTCTGTTTAAATATTTTCGACATAGACTGAAGAATGATGGTCTGACGCCTTTTGCTGGGTGTCTCACTGTCTGTTGAGCAGCTCCGGCCCCGCTTTGACCCTCCTTCAATTGCAGTACACAGCTCCTTGTGCAAAGATTTTCTTAAAAAAAGTTACAAAACTGAAATCCTTATTCATGTAAATAAAATGTTAAATATTTAATGGTTGAATTATAAAATAAAAAAGAAATAAAATTCAAATAAAAGTATCGGTGTAAGTTACTTACGATCAAGTAGTGCGATTTCAAGCTATGTGTTGATTTAATGTCAAAGCTGATTTTTTATTGGGAGCATTCAATCTTTCCCTTGTACATCACTCTATTGCCCTCAATATACTCCTTCTTGCTCTTGACAGACCCAAAGTACTTGATAAGATGGGGCTATAGGTGCTCCAAGTCAGCTTGGCTGCTTTTTTTTCATGGGAAGTACAGGAGGCATCACACTCAATAATTGCAAGAGTTACACTTCGACGACTTTCACTGTTTGCAATTCTTTTTCCCTTTAAGCACTTATTCATATCTGTTTTATTCCAATTTAAACACAAAAGCACTAAAAAGGTTTAATCGCTAATCACAAGAAACCAATAAACTTAGTAAATTGGCTATAATAATAATAATAATAATAATAATAATAATAATAATAATAATAATAATAATAATAATAATAATAATAATAATAATAATAATAATAATAATAATAATAATGATGATAAATAATAATAATAATAATAATGATAACAAATAATAATAATAATAATAATAATAATAATAATAATAATAATAATAATAATAATAATAATAATAATAATAATAATAATAATAATAATAATAATAATAATAATAATAATAATAATAATAATAATAATAATAAATAATTATTATTATTATTATTATTATTATTATTATTAGAAATATATAGAAGAAGTTAATATATATATATATATATATATATATATATATATATATATATATATATATATATATATATATATATATATATATATATATATATATATAAGCGCAAAATATTTAGATAGAGCGCAAACGCAAATTATTTAGATAGAGCGCAAATTTGCGCTTTTGCGCTCTTAAAAAAGTTACTGAGCGCAAATGCAAAAGCGCACGTTTTTAGAAATTTCGCGCAAACACAAAAAAACACATTTTTTACCTAAAGCGCAAATTGCGCTTTGCGCTTTTGCGCTTTCATTTGCGCTTATGCCCACCTCTGTCCAAATTATTTACAAATGATTTTTTACGTTCTCTAAAGGTCTTCGGAGATTTATTTGCATCTTTATGTAGATCTCTCCATGCACTATTTTTTTTAATTAACAAAAAGTTATCACCTCACGGGCATAACCCTATTGTAGGAGAGGAACTTCTCTAGGTAATTGCTACCTAGGATCCGGACGAGGGATTGAACCCGGGCCCTTGCGACTATGTCGTTCTACCGATTGAGATACGGTAGTTGCATATATAGGTTTGTTAGTATCTTGTGCAGTTGTGATAAGATTTTGTTGGAATCCTTGCTTCTCTGTCAAAATATTTCGCATTCACGCATAACTAAATTTACACTTTCACTAAGCGTGAGCTTAACTTCACGAATATTATAAAATAAAACGTCAAATACTTTGCGATTGGAGGGTAATTTAGCTCCAATTATATGGTGGTTCATCTGCCCAACTAAAAACACAGAGGAATCGTTGCCTCTCAAGTGATGTGACATTTTAATTTTTTAAAATCCACCGCACCCTTCCTTTTGGACTACAAACACAAAACTGACTGTACGAAAGATGAACTTCAGCTTGGTCAGTATGGCGCCTCAGATTAGTAAGAAAAAATAGTAGAAATTACAGTTGGCAACTGTCACCATATAACCATTTTTTATTTATTTATTTATTTGTTGCACAGATATTAAATATATTACGACTGAAATGTTTTTTTTTTTTTTTTTTTACAGTTAACACCACCGCTCACGGGCAGAGCCCTAATCTAGAAAGGAGTATGCTCAATTTTTAAGTCTGAGCAAAACGGAGCCAAGAAGATAATAGCTCACACGACCGACCAGTGACGAACCTGGGTCTCTCGCTTAGTTGGGCGAGTACTCTACCGCTGAGCTACCGGACTCCATTTTGGTGTTTTATCCATTCCTTCTTTAACTTACGATGAAAATCTTCGTATGAGCCGAGTCCAGCGAATGTCTATTCTTCTTATAATAAATAACTAAATCCAAAATATTGTTGGTCCATTTAAATTAAAATTTTCTGCTCCTCCTTTAACTAAACAAGATTTAAATTTTGTTTAAATTTTATAAAATATTGTATTTGTAATTCCTTTTTCTAAAAAGTTTTTGCACAGTCTGATAAAATGTTCTCTCAGAAACCATCTCATCCAGCACTCAAACTTCCAATCCCTCGTGCCAGCTCTTGTGTTTCTCGTTCTCTTCTCTAATTCCTTTCTTCTGAATCTTCTCTTTTCATTTTCCACTCTCTTTTCAATGCGCCCGCTCTCGACCGCAGTCGATTCTTACTTATTTTTATAGATTATTAATAAATGATAAGAGTCCCGAAAATTCAATTTTCTATGAAACATGGCAACTTTAGTGCGAGGTCGGCACGCGTTTCCATAGTATGATTAACCTGAAATTTAAATGAACCTCGTCTTAGATGATATCTGAAAAATTTAGAAGGTATGCCTTCAAAATTTTTGACTTCAATAAATAAGGACACCCTAATATATATATATATAAATATATATATATATATATATATAGTTATATATATATATATATATATATATATATATATATATATATATATATATATATATATATATATATATATATATATATATATATGTTTATATATATATATATATATATATATATATATATATATATATATATATATATATATATATATATATATATATATATATATATATATATATATTAGAAGATATATAAATAAATATATATATATATATATATATATATATATATATATATATATATATATATATATTGAAATTAATCATCGTTCTAAAGTCATTCATTGCAAAGTTCATAACTTTGACAAGTTCATTAAGTTAATAAAGACATGAGATTAAATTCACAAGACTTTCCATACCTTACAATCTTATGAAACGCTCAAATAACAAAAATAATATATATAAATAAATAAGTAAATAATAAAAAAATATGGTTAAAAATATTTTAATTAACTTTCTTATTTAAGAAATAAGAGTACAATGGAAGAACAATTTATTTATTCGTTTGATTTGTTTTTTGTGCCTGTAATCGTATAAATAATTTTAAAGACTGCTCAGTAA
>JABUQX010083664.1:0-17500 GCA_015478945.1 Trachelipus rathkii | reverse complement strand
CTCCACCTCCTCCATAGTCATCCCCCTCCTCTCCACAGCTCTCTCTACACCATCCCTCCACCTCATCCTCGGCCTCCCCACTCCTCTCCTTCCCTCCGGCTGCCACTCATAATACCTTTTCGCACACCTATTTGCTTCCATCCTCCTCACATGTCCGAACCATCTTAACTGTCCTCTCTCCACCAGCTCTAATATACTATCCACTCCCAACACCGCCCTCACGTCATCATTCCTCCTCCTATCCAATCTTGTCACCCCCAATATCAATCTTAAAACTTTCATTTCGCATGCCTGTACTTTACTTTTAGCTTTTGTGTTTAGTGTCCAAGCCTCATGTCCATATGCTAATATGGGCCTCATAATGCTGGTATATATTATTATTTTGACTTTCCTCGGTATATTACGGTCCTTTAGCAAAGGGTACAACGACGCAAGTGTCCCATTAAACTTTCCAATTCTATGGTTCAACTCCTGAAACATATCATTTCTTACTCCACTATAAACTCCTAAATATTCAAACTGATCCGTCTGTTTCAGTACTTCCCCCTCCAATTCTATATTCAACTCCTCCTGCTCCCTACTCACCATCATAACCTCTGTCTTTCCCCTATTGATTTTCATTCCCTTCTCAAATAGCACCTCGGCCAATGACACTATAAACCTCTGCAGAGCCTCCCTTGACTCCGAGATCAACGCCAGATCATCCGCGTATCCAAAGATC
Source organism: Trachelipus rathkii (assembly GCA_015478945.1). Taxonomy (NCBI): domain Eukaryota; kingdom Metazoa; phylum Arthropoda; class Malacostraca; order Isopoda; family Trachelipodidae; genus Trachelipus; species Trachelipus rathkii. The sequence continues at coordinate 16,779 of JABUQX010083664.1, read as the reverse complement.
TCTCCACCCACCCTTTCCTGTACCACCTTGCCACAATAGTCCATAAACGTTATGAACAAAATTGGGGAAAGTACACTTCCTTGTTTTACACCTGTTGTTATTCCAAACCAACTACTATCATCCATCTGTGTTTTCACCTTGCAACAGCTGTCCACATACGTGCTTTTTATAGCTCTTATCAGTTTAGTAGGCACCTCATACTCCCTTTTCCCCAAGATCCTCCACAAGATCTCCCTCGGAACACGGTCGAACGCTTTTTCTAAATCGATAAAGGCCAAATATGCTTTCCGGTTAAATTCATAAGTCTTTTCACACATCATCTTCAGTGCAAAAACCAAATCAATTGTTGATCTTCCCGGTCGAAAACCATGCTGCCATTCATCCAGTTTATGTTCGACTGTGTCCCTCAATCTTCTCTCCAATATTCTCTCGTACACCTTTGCAATATGTGGCATCAAAGCAATTCCCCTGTAATTTTTACAGTCGGTTTTATCGCCTTTCTTATATATAGGACACAATACCGATTTATTCCAATCCTCCGGTGTTTTCCCTTCGTTCCAGCACTTGTTCATTACTTCCGTCATCCACAAAACACCCCCTTCACCAGCTCCTCTCAATATCTCCACAGGCAGCATATCCTCGCCTGCTGCTTTACCGTTTTTCATCTTTCTCATCGCTTGTTCCACCTCCTCAGGTACAATCTGCCAATTCCCCCGCTCTTCCAACGCCACATGTCGTTCTTCCCATTGTTCCTCTTCTTCTATTATGTTATTCGGGATATTCAGCAGCTGTTCGAAATATTCCTTCCACCTTTCGCTAATATCTGACGGGCTTGTTAATAATGTTCCATCTTCATTTTTTATTGCATAGGATGGCGGGGCAGAGCCCTTTCTATAGTTTTTTGCAATGTTGTAGATTAGCTTTCTCGTCCCCTGAAGGTCTTCCTCCAATTCTCCTCCAATCCTTTCCCATGTGCTTTCCTTTTCTCTTCTTTTTATCTGTTCAGCTTCTCTTCTCGCTTCCACATATTCCTCCCTCTCCTCCACTCCTCTCGTCTTTATCCACCTTTTAAAACATTTCATTTTTCTCTTTACCGCCGTCTGAACTTGTTCAGTCCACCAAGGAGTTTGTTTCTTTTTTCTTCCATGGGTTGTCTTCACTTTCACAACATCCTCAGACACCTCCCACAGGGCGTCCCTCAATGCTCTCCAACTCTCGTCCACCTCCGCATCCATCACCACATTCCTCCTTTTACCCTCCATTTCCCTCTTAAATTTTTCTCTACATTCCGGCTCTCGTAACTTTTCCACCATGAATCTCTTCCTAACCTTACATTTATATGGTTTAACACCATCTATTCTCATCTTTCCTACAACCAAACGGTGATCCGAGTCTCCCGAGACTTATGTATGCTCTTCACGTCTTTAAACAGTCTTTTATTATTTGTTAGCATTAAGTCAATCATTGATTTCTCCTCGTATCCTCTACCCTCTCCATTCCATCTGTACCACGTCCATTTGTGGCTATCTCTATGGTTGTAAAAAGTGTTCATCACGCTCATATCATTCTGTACACAAAAATCTATAACCCCCTCCCCTGCAGGGTTCCTTCCTCCAATACCAAAAGCCCCGATCACTCCCTCCACCCTCGTCGGTATATATATATATATATATATATATATATATATATATATATATATATATATATATATATATATATATATATATATATATGGAGAAAGAAAATATTTAGCAGAGTATATGTATATATATATATATATAGTTATATATATAATATATATATATATATATATATATATTATTATTATATATATATATATATATATATATATATATATATATATATATATATATATATATATATATATATATATATATAAATATATATATATATATATATATATATATATATATATATATATATATATATATATATATATATATATATATATAAATTTATATATATATTTAGATATATATATATATATATATATATATATATATATATATAGCATATATATATTTTATATATATATATATATATCTATATATATATATATATATATATATATATATATATATATATAGCATATATATATATATATATATATATATATATATGAGTATATATATATATATATATTATATATATATATATATATATATATATATATATATATATCTATATATATATATATATATATATATATATATATATATATATATATGTATATATATATATATATATATATATATATATATATATATATATATATATATATATATCTATATATATATATATATATATATATATATATATATATATATATATATATATATATATATATATATATATATATATATATATATATATATATTTAATATAAATTATTCCTTCTAGAAAATCAATTATTTTCTAAAATTAATTAAATTTATTCCTTTTTCACAATTAAATTTATTCCTTTTTTATAATTAAAATTATATTTAATTTTCATCCTAAGTTTTAAGACTTTCAGTGTTTTTGACTTACATTTCTAATTTTAGCTAACCCCGGCCCCGGCCCCGGCCCCGGCCCCGGCTAAATTAGAGCAGCCCCGGCCCCGGCCCCGGCAAAATTCCCGCCCCGGTCGGTCCCTATGCCCCACTAAGTCAATCTTACATAAAACAACAAGATGATCAGACATTCTAATCCCCAAGCCCCACAATGATTTAACAACCATTACGTATTTCAACATCTCCTTCTTCACCAACATAAAATCAATCATACTTTTCACTTTGATGCCATCTCTACCTACCCAAAATCCCGTATACTTATAAATACTCTTTTGCTCGAAGAGTATATTACTTAGACATATACCTCTCTCTTCTCATTAGTGTCAATCATCTTCCTACCATTCTCATTTTTCCCACAACCACAAAGACACACATTATACCATCTATTTACTGATCACCTATTCAACCATTCAAGTCACACAACTCAATCTGAAGCCCTAACTCACTCTATCCAAAATATCATTCAGATTATCCCAGAAAGTCAAGCTCTCCTCAATATCACCGTCAGATGAACAATATTTTACAACCCCACATACTTTGCTTGCCCTTCTCAAACTTAAATTCAGCCATTAGAATTCTAGTACTCACACAAACAAAATCCAAATAAAGCTCTGTGCCACAGGTCGATCACTCATAGGAATCGCAATTTCTTCACTCACCCTTTCATTCCTCTCCACTTCAGCACACACACATTTCACCCCACACCACTCGTCTTCACCACTTCCTTTCATCTTTGTTTCAGTCATAGAAAGCAAATCAAATTTACCCTTCCTAAATTCATCCATCACCTCTCTCCTCTTCTCCTCACCATATATTCCTCAAATATTTCATGTATCCAGACGATTCATACAAGGTCATTTACGGCGATTAAGACCAGGTCCGAGGCATGCATAAGCATCTATATGGTTTAAATAATCTAGAGCGGTTCCCCAACCCAACTACCAATCTCTACTTAGTCACCTCCTACAACATGCAGCACATTAGATTGGGGAGTTCTTTCTCCCCTACACACATGAATTTAAGAAAAAAAGTGCTTCCTCTAATAGCAGCAGTTTATTCTGGTCTGTATGTGAGTATGTGATACGGAAAGTCTACTAATGTGTAAGAAGATTATGGATATGAGCGCAAAAAATGCGATCTATTGAGCACTGGAGCTTCATGGAACGTACCTTACACCCCAAATGCCCAATGCGCTACTTCAATCTCTCTCTCTCTCTCTCTCTCTCTCTCTCTCTCTCTCTCTCTCTCTCTCTCTCTCTCTCTCTCTCTCTCTATATATATATATATATTAAATATACAATTAGCATATATTTATTATATAATATAATATATATATATATAATAATATATTATATATATATATTAATATATATATATATATATATATCATATATATAGTATATATATATATTACTATTATATATAATTATATAATATATTAATTATAATATATATATATATATATTATACTAATTTATATATATATATATATATATACTATATTATATATTATTATATATAATATATATTATATATATATATATAATAATAATATATGAAGCCTATAGCCATTATTCATTGGAATGGGAACATTCGCATCCGCAGATATGCAATATTAAATATCCGCATCCGAATCCACATTCGCATCCGCGAATGTAAAAAATTAGACATCCGCATTCATATACGCATCCACATACGCATCCGCATCCGCGATATTAAAAATGTGGCATCCGATCAATCACTAATATATATATATATTTATATATAATATATATTATATATATATATATATATTTTTTTGTATATATATATATATATTATTATATATATATATATATATATGGATATTGCAAGGAATTATTTGATAAATATTTATATTTTTATTAAAATGATAACGAAAATGAAATATATAGATAATAACTGAATAATAATAATAATAATAATAATAATAATAATAATAATAATAATAATAATAATAATAATAATAATAATAATAATAATAATAATAATAATAATAATATTAATAATTATTATTATTTTAAATTATTATTATTATTATTTTATTATTATTATTATATAATTTTTTATTATTATTTATTTCAAATGATTATTGTTATCTTGAGAGATTTCTATGTCCTTACTAACTTATAAAATTCATCTTCTCTTCTCGGGGTAACTTGGCCCCTGCATTTCAATTTAATCTTTTCTGTGAATTCGTGATTTAGGATATAATATTAATGATTCAATCGCGCCAAATGGTAATAATGTAATAATGTGTATTAATTAAGCGGAATAGTGGTGAAATTTAAAATAGTGAATATAGTGTATAGCGTAATATTAATTTATTAAATGAATAGTTGTGAACAATTTAAAATACAGTGAATATAGTGGATAGCGTAATAATATTATTTGCCAGTGATAGCATGTAATAATAATAATATGTAAATATAGTAAATACTTAGAGAATTATTAGTAAATGCTATTTAAAAAATTTTGTTAATTATAGTGTTTTGGCACAATAGTAATAATAATGATAGTAATAATTGTATATGTATGTATATTTTTATATGTATTTTTATGTGTATGTACATATGTATTTGTATATGTATTTATGTATTTTTTTTTAATATTTTATATTTATTTATTTAAAAAGCGCCCGGTAGCTCAGCTCAGTGTTAGAGCACTCACCAAACAAAAGTGATGGTCCAGGTTCGCAACTGGTCGGGTGTGAGATTGTACCAGCAATTCTTTTCTAGGGTTGATTCGTCCCTGCTCGGAGCGTTAATCGCAGTTACACCCCCTCCTAGATAGGGCTCTGCCCGTGAGCGTTGGTGTTTATCTTCTGTTAAATATAATATATTATTATATATATATATTATATATATAATATATATATATATATATATATATATATATTATTATATATATATATATATATATATATATATATATATATATATATATATATATATATATAATATATATATATATATGATTTTTTTTTTTACATGATACCACCACTCACGGGTAATGCCCTTTTCAAACGGAGGGGGCCAAAAAAAAAAAAATAAATAAATAAATAAAAAAAAATTACATTAAGAAAAAAAATTTAAAATAAATGGAAAGTAACCCATCGCCTGCCCTATGCCTAACCGCAGTATTCCCTTCAAGTTGGGCGCAGACGGGGATTTAAATAGAGGAAAGATTGATATAGCGGGGGAAAATAAAAGAGAGCCAATTCAGTTCCACAAAACAGATGTAGCTGGAAAGAAGGGAGGTACCACAACGAGTGATTCTTGAGTCTACAATATTCACGCAATATTCATGAGAGAAACAAGGCACCTCTTCGTATTAACGAGGGCGAGCAGTGGTGGGAGGAATGCGAGAGCGTCAATTCACTCGAAGCACCATGCCATTGTAATACCTATAGAAAAAGAGATAAGGGCGCCGATGGTCACGACGCAGAGAAAGAGGGTCAAGGGAGGTTCAGAAAGTATGCGACAGTTTATAAGCCTCTTAGCCTTAGGTTCAACTCTACCAAAAAGGAGGGTGGAACCGGAACCACCCCCAAATGTTGGGAACGTATTCCATAAAGGGGCGAATAAGACCTTTATAAAACTGGAGCATCTGAAGCAGCAAGAAAAAAATTTCACGCAATCTGAACAGGAATTCCCAGCTTTTTTGAGGCCATTTTAGAACCGATGTTGATATGAGGTCTCCAAGACAAATTCACTATTTATATATTATATATATATATATAATATATATATATATATATATATAATATAATATTATATATATATATATATATATATATATATATATATATATATATATATATTATAATATATATATATATATATATATATTATATATATAATATATTATATATATATATATATATATATATACTATATATATATATAATTTATATATATATATATATATATATATATTATTATATATATATATATATTACTTATTATATATATATTTATATATATATTATCTATACTATATAAGGCTATATATATATATATATATATATATATTATATATTATAGCTATATTTATAATATAATAATATATATATATATTATATAAATCAATATATATATATTATATATTAATATAATATTTATATATTAATTATATATATATATATATATATAGGAACTGTCGCTTTTAAAAGGATGATTAACGATATATATATCGAACGAGCGATGAAATCGATTTTTTTTCGATTATTTCAAGGCAATTGTGCGAAGGTTGCCAATAACAGTTTTTTTATTTTTTTTAAACTAAGGAATACCCCAAGGGTAAATTCGCCAAGATTTGTCAAAGAGTCAGGGTCTCTCGGCCTCAGCGGGGGACGACGGGGGCGACTTTCGTCCCCCCCTCTGTCCACCGTCGGCTCGAGCCAATTAATTAAAATAAATAAAAAAAAATTAAAACAAAATTAACATTATAAAAAATTAACATTGATATAAAAAGCAACATCTTTGGCCAACTTTTTCTCTTCTTCTAGTGGAGGTTTAAAGTTTAACACGTCCACAGTTGCATGGGTAGACGATTAGGAGTCAGCGATATTTTCGAATTTGTTATTTTTATTGGTAACCATTCTTTTTAAAGGGAAAGTGCATATATTATATATATATATATTTATAAATATAGTATATTATATAGTATATATATATATATATATATAAGTATATTATATATATATATATATATACTTATATATGATATATATAGCTAAGTTTAGGGTTTGTTTTTATAGTCTTTTAACATTATTTAATATATTATAGGGATTTTAGTTTTTGTTTCTTTTAATATATTGGATAACGTAAAGTTTATTTTTAGGTTTTAACTAAATATCCAAGTTACCATCACCTTGGGATACTTTTTATTTTTTTTTTTTAACATAGTTTTAGTTATACTGTTAGTACACGATCGCTGTTGTGTGTGTGTTTGTGTGGTGTGGATTGAGTAAAACGTTTGCAAATTTTTTAAACTTATTTAACATTTAAATAAAATCTTTATTCTTTGTGATAATTCTTTTTTAATTGACATTGGAAAACGTAAAAGTTTATTTTTTAGGTTTTAACTAAATATCCAAGTTTACAAGTTTGGGGAACTTTTATTTATTTTTTTCTAACATTAGTTTTAGTTATTCTGTTAGTACACGATCGTTTGTGTGTGTGTGTGAGCTGTGGTGTGGATTGAAGTAAAACGATGTAAATTTTAAACTATTAGAGCTTGTGTGCGTTTGTGTTTGTGCGAGCGGCTGATCGAATGACAGGTCGTAGTAGATGTGGGGGTGGCGCAGGCGGGGTTTTCTATTGACTTTGCTAACGTTCACGGCCTGAATGCTAATCATTAAACTGTGGAATATCACCTCTCTACTCTCAACCTAACAATTTATTATTGTCTGAGACCCAGCTGCAGGGTTTCTTTTTCAAATAAACTTAATATCTCTAACTATAAACTTTTTCTATTAATTCGTCTAAATCAGGGTGATTCCCAAAGTCGGTCTATATCGACCCCAGGGGTCTACATCAACCTGAAAAGTCCATGAAAGCTACAAAAAAATTTGGGGGTTCATGAGATGTAAAATTTGGACGTGTCAACGATAGTGGATCTCATTTAAGCATTATATATTAATTAAATTAAACTAGTATATTTCATAAAATTGTGTAAGTTGTAGCCATTCGCTTTGAACTTGTAAAAACTTGCACATAATGATATTTTTTTTTTTTTTTTTTTTTTTTTTTACAGTTAACCACCACCACTCACGGGCAAAGCCCTAATCAAGTGGGGGTGTGCTCTATTTTTGTCTGAGCAAGACCGGAGCCAAGAGAGAGTAAACACACACTCAGACGTCGACCAGTGACGAAACCTGGTCTTTTTCGCTTAGTTGGGCGATGTGCTCTAACAGCTGGCTACGGACGCCATTTTGGTGCTGATCCATTCCTTCTTGACTTATACGAGCCGACTCCGCCGAATGTCCATTCTTCTTATCTTCGTATAATAAATAACTAAATCCAAAATGATGTTTGTTAATTTATTAATTTATTTAACTTTTGTTATATCGAAAAGAATCAAGTTTAAAATTTTGGTGCTCCTCCGTAAAATTAAAATATTTTTATTTTGTTTAAATTTTATAAAATTTTGTATTTGTAATTCCTTTTTCTAAAACATTTCTTGACAGTCTAAACAAATGTTCTCTCAGGAACCATCTCCTTCTCCTGTACTCAAACTTCTCATCCCTCGTTGCAAGCTCTTGTGTTGCTTGGCTCTCTTCTCTAATTCCATTCTACTAAATCTTCTCTTTTCTTTTTCCACTCTCTTTTCGATGCGTCCATTCTCCACCGCAGTCGGCTCATATATATTCTTGTCCATTCTTGTCTCAGAGCTTCGCGAAGACAGCGCAGTAAGACTCGTACTTGCACCGACTTGTTCAATTCGTCAGTCAATAAATACGAATGTGAGAGACAAATACGTTCATTTGTTTCCTGAATCTTGAAAAGGAAAGTGTTAAGAAAATATTTTCAAAAATATAAACTGGTAGTTAGGCATATACAAATTAAAGTGAATCAAAGTTTAAATGAATCAATGTCATTTTGTTTGGGAGCGCCGGAGAAAAGTAAGCACATTATTTTTTTTTATAAAATTTTAGTTTTCTACTCATAGTTAGCAAAGATAGATAAATTACGCGATCATGACTCGAGTTTTTTTTTATGTTTGGGATGGCTTGAGTTTTTTGATGTTGCCATAAGCAGGGTTTTATTTATAATTAGGAAATCGTGAAACGTTGAAGCAAGTGAGGGGACCAGAGGGATATTTCGCAGAGAGTTCATGTTATAACTTTGCTTAATATATATAGTATATATATTTATATATTATATATATATATATACTATAATATATAATATATTTATATATAATATATATATATATATTATATATATATATATATATATATATATATATATATATATATTATATATATATATATATATATATATAATATATATATATATCATATTATATATAAAGTTTTAGCAAAAAATCATTATCAGGTAAGCAGGGGGTCTACCCAAAACCGGAAAAAAAACATGGCAAGTGGTCTACGAGACAAAAAAAGTTTGGGGACCTCTGGTTAATGGTGGTGTCTGTGCCTATAATAAAAACAAAACTCCTGTAACACCTCTCGAGAATCTTGAATCTCCTAATTTCGATGTTCTGTGGCATAAAATCTTTCTCCCTACTACAATATTCTTGTGTTTCTGCTACTTGCTCCCCTAATGGAAACAGATTTCAAAAAAAAAATTTTTTTTTGACATATCTTACTAACTTCTCATTGGACTGTTACTTCTTCCCATCCAAATGCTGAAATCTCTATTTAGGGGGATTTCAACGTACACCACACGGAGTGGTGGGCTTCTCTCACACTGATGCAGGCGGGGAGGAGGCCCAAAACATTCAGTATTCTCAACCATCTGGAACATTAATTAAAGGAACCTACACATATTCCAGATCGTCAACCAATTCTTGAATACGCATTGACTTATGTTTCACCACTAACTCCTTCTCGTTTTAAATACACAATTTCTCCTCCTATGGTAACTCTGACCACCATCTTGTAGCTCTTAATTATAACACTTTCTCTCCAGCAGCTCCACTGCCCTAAACGTAAATTCTGGCACTTTAATAGGGCTAATTGGTGGGTATTGCGTGTTTTTTTGGCTAACTTACCTCTTGGAATGAATGGCTCTTGACTCCGGGGATGCCTCGGTCACTGCTGAAAAGGTGGGGGTCGTAATCACCGATGGGATGAGCAGTGTTCATTCCAACTTCAACTAAATCTTTTTCTCCCCAAAATCCATGGTTCGATGAGGCTTGTATCTTCGACTCTAGAAGGTACTAGCCTTAGGAAGGGCTCATTATGCGGGGACCTACTCTTCTGTTAGTTGGGTTTGGTTTTAGCCCTTCTGCGTCGTTATTATTCCAGGCCGTTCTCCTTAGGTAGTTTCGCGGACTCCGCACCGCACCGCACCACACCGCACCGCACTCTCGAGGCCACCAGCACCGCACCGCAATTACCGCCACCGCACTTTCATGCACACGTCTCCGCAAACCCCCGCCCCACCCTGCGACCATCAGAGAGCATATACTGACAACGACAACACCAAATACGGACAAATACCCTTACTCATAGTACAAACTTGGATACCCCGTTTGGGGATTAACGTAGTCTTACTGTTACTCGAAGTTAACATGGACCAAGGCATTCTATGGAGCGGATGTTGCCCTCTAACCTTATTGAATATCGATCACGCATTCATCTGGATACGATGACAAACTTGCGGGCTAGGGTATTATTATCCCACTTTATTCATTATTAAATAGAAATACTGGTCACCTCTTTAAAATGATGATTTAAACCATAAGCCGTAAACACACCCCAAGGGGAAAGGTACTTTCGGAAACCACCGGCAAACCTGGAAACATTGGGGACACTCTAAGCCCCCACGGACCGAAAAATATTTGGAGTGATGATCTTTGTGTACCGAGATACAGAAAAAGAAAAAAATTTAAAAAAAAATAAATTAGAAAAAAATTAATAAATTTAAAAAAAAAATAAAAAATTTTTTTTAAATAAATTTTTTGTTTTTTTTTTTTTATCTTTTTAAAGTTATAAAACTATTAAAATTGTTACGTTTTTACATACCCTAAGGCAGTAAATCAGTATAATCAGTTAATCAAACTGCCCTCCTCAGCCCTTTCATGATCTATTTTTGATCTATTGATTCAATCATATTTTTTTAGTGAAATTGTGCATTCTTACATACCCTAAATCAGTAAATCAAGTAAATAAAATACCATCCAACACCCTCCTGTCCATCCGTGATCTATTGATCTATTGGATCTATTGATCTATTGATCTATTGATCTATTGATTCAAGATTATATTTTTTAGTAAAAGTTTATGTAATTACCCAATCAGTAAGTAAATCAGTATAAATTCAAACCATCCCACCGTACCCTCATGGCCATCCCCCCTTACCATGATCTATCGATCTATTTGATCTATTGATTCAAGTTACTTTCGAAGTTAGTCATTTTCGATAAACATAACATAAAAACCAATTCTTTATACTGTCAACGAATATAATGCTAACGTAACAAAGTTTTCACCATTAATAAAGCTACTTAGCCCATTCTTGAAACTATGGTATGAATGCACAAAGACAAAATTTTTTTTCTTTTGGGGGACCCCAAAACCCCAAAAAAACCTTAAACATGAATAAACTGTTAAAGTTAACAAAGTTCCACCTGAAGCGTACGAACGGAGTAAAGTAACTAAACATAGCATACAAAGACCTAACCTATTCACACTTGGTCAAGCATATCTCTAACATACAATGTTAATCTAATTATATTATCATACTGATCAACGGAAAATTTACTCTAACTTAATTAAAAGTTTCCACAGTTCAATAATAGCTTAGCATAAGCGTAACATGAAGTAAGAAAATAAATGTACAACGACAACCTAACATACACTTTACACACGATAAATCTGATAAACATTAACAAAGTGTCCCACAAACAACATTAGTATAGTAACTTAACAGATTACAAGACGTAACCTATTTCACACTTTTTCAAGGCATATCTCTAACATACCAATGGTTAATTTATATTAACATGGTTAATTTAAAAAAATTTATCACAAAACATTGTGTTAATTACATTACTGATCAACATATACCTCTAACTAATAAAGTTGTTCCACATCAATAAAGCTTAACATAGCGTAACATAGAACAATTGTACAACAACAAAACCTAACACAACACGCACGAGAAACTGACAACAAGTTCCACACTTAACACCTTTAAAGTAACTGACATTGCATATAAAACGTAACCTATTATTACTTTTTCAAGCATATCTTTAATTTACTTTAATCTTACATTGACACAGTAAACATTTAGCAATAAAATGTATCATACATTGGTCCGTTATGTTATCATACAGACCAACGATAAATTATGCTAACAGTAACAAAGTTTTTTCATTATTATAATTTAATATTTAAACAAAAATATTTTCATATAACGTTAAAATGACCCATCCAACTTAGATGAATTTGTGCAAAACATAACATAATTTTATCAAACCGTAACATAAAAAATAACAAAGTTTTATGCCAAAACGATAACATAAAAATTATAGTTCTTTGAATTAATTCTAGTAAAGTGTATAGAGTCGAATAAATAGCGATAATCAGTAAATCTGTAAATCAAGACACCCGTACCCTCATCGCCCCTCCCCACCCCTCCCTACATACCTTTTGATCTATTGATCTAAATGATTGGGCACATATCGAGTATCATTTCGGATAAAGTAGACAAATAATAGTTCTTTATATACTTAACCAACGAAATAGCGTAAGCGTAATCTATATATTTTATATTATAAAGCTAACATAGCATACCAGAACTAAGATATATATGTACAAAGACAAACCAAACACACCTTACCGCACGAATAACTACTAACATTTAACAAAGTCATACTTACCAGTAAATACCTCAACTCTTATCATCACTTTTTCAAGCAATCTCTAATACAATCAGTGTAATTTTACTTGATAAGCAATTTGATTTACGTTCGCTTTCGAGAATATTTTCGGATAAACATTAGGGGCACAAAAAATGAGTTCTTATTACTAACCAGCAATATAGCTAACTATAAAAGCATCATTATGATATAAGAAAATAATGTACACGACAAACCTAACACTAACTTACGCACGAATAAACTGTTAACATTAACAAAGTTCCACATTAACAACAGTAAAAGTAACTAACATTGCATACAAACGTAACCTCTATTCATACTTCTTTCCAAGCATATCTCTAACTTAACAATGTTAATTTTACATTAACATGGTAATAATTAACAAAATTTATCATAACCTTTTCTAATTTTCATACTGATCAACGATAACTGTAAACTATAACAAAGTGTTATCCAAACATAGCATAAAAAAAGTTCTTTGAAGTAAAATTTCATAGTAAATTGTAATAGTTTTACATAGCCTAAAGCCAGTAAATCAGTAAATCAGTTAAATCAAGCATAGTCAATCGCCCTTCCCACCCTTCCCCCATGACCTTGTAGATTCTATTGATCTATTGTTCATGTCACATTTCGAGTTATCATTTGTCGGATTATAAGCATAACACAAAAAATAAGTTCTTTATATACTAATTCATCGAATATATTGCTAACGAACAATGTTTTTTACATTAAAAAGCAACATACATAACCTGAACTAAGAAAACCAAAAAAAAAATTAGTGTCGAGAATAGTCGTTAACTTCCTGAATTTCCTAATTAAGTTCTACACTTAACACCAGTAAGTAACTAACATTGCATGTCAAACGAACCCATTCATACTTTTTCCAAGCATTTCTCTAACATATAACATTGTATGCACAGTATATTTAACAAATTTTATCATTAACCTTGTCTAATTAGTGCATACAGACCAACGAATAACTTTAAACATAACAAAGTTTTATCCAAAATACATAAAAAATTAAGTTCTTTGGAATAAATAAATTGTAATAGTTTTACTGATTTTAAAGCAGTAAAACTCAGTAAATCACGCCATCAACCCCTCCGCCACCCCTCGCCTAACAATGACCTAGATCTAGACACGACATTCGAGTTCATCGGAATAAACATACCACAAAAATGTTCTTTATATTCACTAACAGTAATTATATTATACGTGGTGACCGTTTTTCACAATAATAAAATAATCAGTTGCATTTCGCTATATATTATAAGTACAACATATCACACCGATACTACGAATAAATACTACAATAAGCAAACTTCCGCACTTAACAACAGTAAAGTACCAACAGCAATATGCATCATACTCCGATGTCAATGTTTAATTTTACATTAACATCGTAATAGTTAAAAAAAATTTAGCACATAAACCAGTCTAATTACCTTAATGACAACGCATAGTAATGTAACGGTACAAAATCGTAGAAATTATTTTACATAAAGCTGCGTCAATTACGTTAAACCAAAATTCATCATAATCTTTATCTAAATAGTCATAATCCCGAAATAGAATATACAAAGTTTAACCAAACAGTACAAAAATAACAAATTTTATTCCTGACATACTTAAAAATACGAGTTCTTTGAAAAATATCACAGTTTTGAAGCGCAATAGTTTTACTGATTTTAAAGCAAGTAAATCAGTTAAATCAGTAAAATCAACACCACCCATCCTAACAGTTCCTCCTACCTCGCCACCCGCCTATGATCTATTGAACTATTATTTCAAGTAACTTTATAAAAACATAACATAAAATAAGTTTCTTTATATACTGACCTGACAATATATTGCTACGCCAACAAAGTTTTCACATCAATTAAAGCTAACATATCATAACCTGAACTAAGAATAATGTACAACGACAAACCCCTAACTTACCTAGCGTATGAATAATCCCCTAACATCCTGAAAAATTCCCTACCTATCAAAGGTAAAATAGCTAACAAGATCATACAATACGTGATATGTTCCCACTTTTCCCGCTTATCAGCAACAGGTAGCAGTATTATCAAACAAAATTCCTTAACAAAGTGGCCAATCTATCAAAGATACCAGGCATCTTGAACTATATAATTGACACTATCGTCATCAAAGTGTCCTCGTTCGAGATTATTAAACATCATGAACTATGAATAAACTCGATATTAGCAAAATCTCGGGCAAAACCTAACATCACTCCACAATAAACTTAACCTAGGCTCGTCTAACACACATCGACGAAATAACTTAGTAATATCTTACAATCATCATTCTCTAACAAATCAGGGTTAATTTCACACTCATAGTAATGATTTAAACCCACGTGCCAACTTAACGAATAAATAGTTCGCGGTATTATACCGAAGAGTTCTAAAGCAACACATCACCTCCGAGAGAAAACTCCCAAGGGGATGCGCCCTTGAAAGGATGTGAATCCTGAGATGGGGGATCACCCCGAAAGGGCTGTAAGCGGTGGTTTGGCCTCAGCCCGAAGGTTGAGGCCTTATCCCTCCTTCGGTGGAGTCGGAAACACCTAAGGAGAAGCTGAAGGAGACTCAGAAGGGCTTAAAAAACAACTCAGAGGTGATCCCCTTCGGGGGAATCTAACTTTCCTCGACGATAACTTAAATAATATTAATAGATAATAATAACACACACATACACAGACAGACCGACAGACCTTCGGTCTTTCTGCCAGAAGGTTCGGTCGACCCGGATCTTTACCCTTTAGGCCTAATCTTCGCTCGGAATTTTGGAACGGCAAAAAGGCGAAAGCGTACATATGTTCACCTCGCTCTCGGGGGAGTACCCCTTATAAAAACATCCTAGAGTACCTTTGAAAACTCGTGGATCAGCTAAACCTAAAGATTATATTTCAAGTTTAAGAGCACTAGCTCTATTCCTTCATATGGAAATCGCCTGCAATGGTCAAATTGTTCTATTACTACTGGTATTACTATAATATATATATAATATATATATATATATATATAAATTATATGAATATATATTATATATATATAATATATATATATATATATACACGTATATATATTATATATATATATAATTATTATTCTTTACTATATTATATATATATAAGTTGTTTGTATATATATATATAATATAAAGAGAGAGAGAAGTATATATCGTTATTATATATATATATGTTATTTTATATAAATATATATAATATATATTATATATGCAAATACGTATATTATATCTGTTTTTAAAATTTTTTTTTTTTAAATTGTTTTTATATAGTTTGGGTTTATATATATATATATATATATATATATATTATATATAATAAAAATATATGATTAATAATATATATATAATAATATTATATTTATATACTATATATATTATATATATAATATATAATTATATTATTATATATATACTTCTATATATATATATATAACTCTATATTGATATATATTATAAATATATATATTATATTAATATATATATATTATCATATATAAATTATTAAATATAGTATATATATATATATATATTGAGGGTACATTATATTCTCTCTTCTATACTCTTAGATCTCTCT
>JABUQX010083663.1:30000-33488 GCA_015478945.1 Trachelipus rathkii | reverse complement strand
TAAGTAATAATAATAATAATAATAATAATAATAATGTGTAATAATTAATAATAATAATAATTTAATAATGAATATAGATAATGAATAATAAATAATTAAATAATAATAACTTAATAACTTTGATCTTATTGTTGATGAATTCAGCTATTTTTTATCTGTTTGACTTAGAAGTTATGAATTTTTAGGAGTGAATTTTAGTGAATTTTTTAATATTTATTCTGAAATAATGGAAGAAAATGAATTCAATTTGTATCCTTTTAAGAAGAGCATTTAACAGCGCAATCCAGGGTACAGTTATCATAGAGAGAGAGAGAGAGAGAGAGAGAGAGAGAGAGAGAGAGAGAGAGAGAGAGAGAGAGAGAGAGAGAGAGAGAGAGAGAGAGAGAGAGAGAGAGAGAGAGAGAGAGAGATCGAAAGAGAGAGAGATCGAAAGAGAGAGAGAGAGAGAGAGAGAGAGAGAGAGAGAGAGAGAGAGAGAGAGAGAGAGAGAGAGAGAGAGAGAGAGAGAGAGAGAGAGAGAGAGAGAGAGAGAATTTTCAAGAAAGAATAGGAGGAATAGGAAGTAGTCTACTCTAATCCGTTGATATTAAACTATAGGTTGCTACGGAACAGAAACTACCAATTTCAAAGATTGATTTCCTTTTTTAAAACTGTTTGTAAGTTGAAACTGAAAACGTTTATTAAATATCTTAAAATCGCAATTTAAAAAAAAGTAAAAAAAATTCTAATAAATTAAGAATTTTAAAGAGGATGTTAATATGTTTATGACCAGGTTATGGTTCTAATCGCTTTCTTGGGTGCAACGCTTATACTATGCTTGAGATTACCGAATAGGTTTCTTTGTATTGTCCTCTAAATGAAAATACTAATGTATATTATATCATGTATATATTCATATATATATAAATATATATATATATATATACGTATATGATATATATATATATAGATATATATATTATTAGTATATATATTATATATATATTATTATATTATATATATAGATATATATGAATATATGATATAATATATATATTATAACTTATATATATATATATATATATATATATATATATTATATATATATATATATAATATATATATATACGATATATTATATATAGTATATATATATATATATGTTTGTCGAGGTATTTGATGTTTAGTTATTTTTTTGTACTGTTCCTCCACTTTAAAGATAAATGAGTGCCAGTTCGTCTCTGTCCTTCTGGTGTTCGTTTTTTTGTTCTATCTTCAGTTTTTCATATCTGAAACGAACTTCTTATTAGATTTTGTATTTGGTTGCAAGGTTAGCGACTTGTTTTGATAGGATTTTTTTATTTCTTTATTAAACATGGCATATCAATATAGATAAAATTCGCTACAAAATGCATAACAAATTAAGTAGGTTTTTTTAAACTAAAAAGTTAGGTTAGTATATATATATATATAATGATATATATATATAAATCATATATATATATATATATATATATATATATATATATATATATATTATATATATAGTATATATTATATATATAAGATATATATAATATATATGGTATATGATTGTACATATTATATGATATATATAATTATATATAATATATATATATATATATATATATATATATATATATATTTATATATTATATATATATTATATTATATATATATATATATATATTTAAAATCTTAAATGGAGAATTCTTTTCTGCAGTATATTTTTGATACGACAAAGATTATTACATAATGAAAAACATAAAATGAATATTATAAATTATTAAAGTTATACCATAATTAATTTTTCCATTTTCTTTTTTAAACACTTTATGTTAAACTTTTCTTTGTTTATAATCCTTTGTTCACTATATAATACTTCGAGCCTATAATGCTAAGCCATTAAACACTAATACGAACATTTGGTCATGTTGCTCAGTAGATGAAGTGGTTCATTGAAAGCGAATCAACAGCTGAATAAGGAAGTTAGGTAGGCATTTATGAAGCTGGATGTTGATTTCTCTGGTGCCATTTTGAAGGAAGTAGGAATCAAAAAGAAGAAGCGGTAAAAATCAGACATTGGGGCACGTCGACGTTTCAAGTGGGCCAGGATGTTCCTGAGGGGTTTCATCCTTTGACTCTGCAGCAAAATTGTAACCTTAGAAGGATTTCCAATATCGTCGGGGGTATCCAAATAACTACATCTTCGAATGTACACAACTCAAATCTTTTTCGATTCTTTGACACTGATTCTCCCAATATATCTGTAAATTCAAGAATAATATATCTTTCTCAGGCAACTAAAACTTAATTATAAAGATCTATTGTAATTATTATCATTTATATATATTATATCGAATTTTGCGTTTTACTCATATAAATCTTTCCATTTTAAATGACAAACTAATCGTCAAAAATCATATAGTCATTTATATAGTATCCAAAATACGAATCATTTATTTGTGTGTGTGTGTGTGTGTGTGTGTGTGTGTGTGTGTGTGTGTGTGTGTGTTTTGTTGTGTGTGTAGGTGTGTGTGTGTGTGTAGGTGTGTGTGTGTGTGTTTAAATGTAAGTATATTCGTAATAATAATACGTATACGACTTTATGATCAAAACAATAAGAAAAAAAAGACATTAAAAGAGAGGAAGTATACTTAGATATTATAAATATGTCTTAGTTTGGTTTCCTTATAGCACTTACATTTCCGCCTTTGATCATTGCATCTGTTAGACAATTCAAATTAAACTAATGTTTCAACTGCCTGCATTTAAATTCTTAACTAAATTCCCACTTGGTTATAGAGACTATTGGTTCTTGTTTGTGATGGAGCAACATTTTATATAATACAAAAAAATTGCATTATATTTTGATTTATTTACTTATTTATTTATTTATTTATTGTGTTCTTTGTTTAACAATTATTTACCAAAGAAATTATTATATTTATTCAGACATTAAATTAAAATTATTGATTTATTTTATCAATGTGTTAGGGAATTATAATTAATAACTAATAATAATAAGTTCTACTACTACTTCTACTACTACTACTACTACTACTACTACTACTACTACTACTACTACTACTACTACTACTGCTACAACTACTACTACTACTACTACTACTACTAATAATAATAATAATAATAATAATAATAATAATAATAATAATAATAATAATAATAATAATAATAATAATAATAATAATAATAATAATAATAATAATAATAATAATAATAATAATAATAATAATAATAATAATAATAAAAATAATAACAATAATAATAATAACAATAATAATGAATAATAATAATTAATAATTAAATAATTAATAATAATTAATAATAATAATAATAATAATAAATAATAAAATAATAATAAATTTAATAATAATAATAATAGATAATAATAATAATAATAAAAAATTAATAATAATAATAATAAAATAATAAAAAAATTAATAATAAGTAATAATAATTAAGTA
>JABUQX010083663.1:0-12500 GCA_015478945.1 Trachelipus rathkii | reverse complement strand
ATATCAAAAAAAATTTCAAAAGTATAAAGATATTGTTTAATTATCATATATACATTAATTTTATATCTTTCATATACTTTTATAATATAAATATATATATATATATTTCTATCTAATAAATATTTTAACACTTATAATATATATATTAATAACATATTATTAACAGTGATAAAATAGACTAATTTGTTAGTTGCGTTATTCAGCTACATTATACTCTATACCAAAATATTTACTTTGTCGAATTTTACCATCTTGGGCTTTGGATCTAGTGATTATATTGATACTATTGAACTAAACCCTTACCTTGTGGCCTTGGATATTTCTCTGGTTATAATATAGGAATTGATGCATCTCTTCGAAATGCTTTCTCAGCATTGCGCTTACAGGTTGTCTTCTTCTTTAATCTTTTTTTCTTTTTTTCGTAGTTTCCATTTAGTTCTGCTTAACGTGACCTTTGAAATCCTTCATTGTTTAATCAGTAATAACACCATCTTCTTGTAAAATGATTATCTAATAAATATATATTTTATTATAACGTACTTATAATATAAGTATACTCTTCAAACTGACGCACATTTCAGTGTCTATACATGCATTAAATACAGAAGGAACATTAGTTTAAAATATAAAAGTAAATTAAAATTAATTAATATTAATTATTTTTTGGTTTGAAAAACTTAGGCCACATAAGTTTGTTTCGAGATATATAAATTAATGATCCCTGGAATAGAGTTTTATATTTTCATTTGTTTTTTTTTAGGTTTTAGTTTCTATTTTTGCAGTACCACTCGAAAATCTCTTTTTTTAATTTTTTTTACATTTAGTTGCATTGTCTTGCTGTTAGTGTTTTTTTTAGAAGTTTTTGGTGTGTGAATTGTTTACGTTTTTTTTTTGCCTTTTTGACCACATATGTGTGTTTTTCCTTTTTAGTTGGCCATAGAAGAGATCTCTTAATTCCAGATTTGTCACTCTTGAAACTACCGCATGAAGGTTCAGAAATCGTCCGACCTGAGGTTATATCAGTCCAATAGCTTGATCTTAGACATATCCCGGAGTTTCTAATTTAACGTTTAGATTAGCTGTCCCATTCCGTATCAGAGTGACTTATCTTAACTTATGGAGAGACTTATCCTTCGGACTTCCTCAAAGGAATTTCCAGGCAAAGGTAACTGGAAATGGACCAAAATTTAGTAAGCAGTGTCTCCAATAAACTCTTCGCTAGAGGTCCAGATTTTGATAAGGGTTCTGACCTATATTCAACCACATATGATTTGCGGAGTTACCAAAAACGTCTGATTTTTAGCGTGGTCGTATCAGGCTTCACAATTAGAGTTAGTGAAGAAAGTTTTTACTATATTAAGAATGTTTCATATAGTTATTTAATATAATTTTTAATATAATTTTATATTATATATATAAAAGTATTATGAATTAAATTTATTTATTATTATTCATTGCCTTCTGATTATTTTATAATAAATTTTTGATTATGATCTCATTATACTAATATCTGTTCCCTTTAAAAGCGACACAATTGCAGAGTATTTAAAATATTGATTCATTATTTGTTAATTGATTTGTTACCAACTAATCAGGATTGAAGTACTGCTAAATCAATATCCCAGACAATAAGGAACATAATAAAACAACCCATAATTAAAAGAAGAAAATTATAATGAAAATTTGTCTGCAAACAACCCGAATTTATTACCTTTTATTTCCTATTTGCAAGTTCATGATATTTTCGTGTCTAGTAAGAGTTAAGCTTGTTTTACTTGTTAGATGTATCACTACCCACTCTCTATTAGGTCTTATAAACAGTGATATTTATATATTAACGAAAAAGTTCGAATGTTACAATCTATAATATGTCATCTTTTCTAATTAGAAAATGATTAAATTAGTACAATATATACTGTTCATCATCGTATCTTACATTTGTATAGAGAAAATTCATTAAGGTGATTTTTGAGTTGGGCTTCAAAACACACTTTCATAATTCTCTTCATACGTCGAATTTTACCGTGAAATGGAGATTTAAAGAGTGAGTGAGATTAGTTAGGTATAATCAGAAGTATATTTTTATTAAGAACTAATCTATTATTGTGTCAGGATCAATAAAGTGAAACCCGTACAATCTGGGTATAAACTAATCCTCATAAGTACATGCGTGTGATAGCAGTGGCCTTATTGAAATCCTTCTGAATAATATTTTTATCTCCAAACTTGACCGAATTGTAAAAAGATATAATTTTAGTTTAATATGAATGAACTAACAATTTTAAATGTCTTTAGGAACTTAAATTAAATATGAACAGTAGGTTCTTAGATCAATATATGAGACTAATCTCATAAATGTTAGTTACTATATTTTCTTTTCTATTTATTTCTATTACCCTATTTTTGTCAATAATTATTGCCGTTTCTCTCTATCTCTTTCGGCGTATTAGCCCTCCTACATGTTTTCGTCGCCAAATTGGTCATAAATTTTTTTCCCGCCTTCATTTGTACCTCCTCAATTTTCTACTTTCAATGATTGTTGTATATGACTTGTCAGCCACGTACTTTTCCTTGACTCATTTAAGTTTTTAAATGGATCTATTTTTTTCACATACTCACATTGCATATATATCTTAGAGGTGTATGGTTCAGTTTTGCATTGCCTTTATTAACTTTTACAGTAGGAGTGATTATCTTCTAACTATCTCGATCAAAAATTTGATTTTTAGGCATACTGATGTATATTAGTTATTTAATTAGGTTTTGATTAGAGAGCCGATTAATTGATCTTTTTATGAGTGATTCTTCATTATTATTATCTTTACTTATATTACTAGTTAATGGAAATTCATCAATGATCATTATGTACTAGTATTTATTATATTTTGGATATTAATTTTTATCACCCTATTAGTTAAATTAAATCAACTCTATAGAATGGAGAATGATATGTATTGCAACCCAACCTTGCTCGCTCTACAACTACGTACAGATAGCAGTGTAGTACTAAAGGTAAATATTGCGACCTTGCCTGCGTTTAAGCAACACGAATTCGTGCAGAGCTTATAACCCAGGTAAATAGTGAAGTAACTGGTCGTTTTTGTTGCGGAAACTAATTGAAAAGCTTACATGAGTTACAGAGTACGTTGTGTTAAAGTCGCCAAGGACAAAAAAGTGCGACGAGGCGCGAATCAAAAAATTTAAAATTACAGAAGAAAAAGAAAAAAAATTGCATTGAAAAACAATAAAATAATTACAAATATAAAATACAAATATAAAACAAAAATTTTATTAGAATTTAAAAATAAATATACACAGGCCTGCGACAAATGTTCCTGGGGTTTTATAGGTGGTTGTTAATGAAATTGGTCTCTCCTAAATTCAAATCAAGCATTATATTCTCAATCAGGTACTAGTTTAGTGTAGAGGATTCTACAGACGAGGCTTCACCTACTGATGGCAGAGAGGCTCAGTCTCTAGCTACCGCGGAGCGAGTGGTTGTGGTGTGCTGATGGATATACTCACTCGTGCACAACTAGAGTTGTTGCTAAGGACTCAATAGAAATCCGAGGTGGACAAATGTGCAATCATTTACTAGACAGTGATTGAAAGGTCATTCCTTTAGTAAGGCTCGTTAAGAGCTATTAATATTCTTATGTGATGGGATCTGATTGCTGCTGTACACCGGGTCAGATTACATCCTCCTAGGCAATAACTGATACCATGAGAATTTTCTGCCTAATAAAGAACGAAGTAGATAGCTTGTTAGCTAATAAAAAACGTAGATCACTGAATACTATATTTATTATTTATAGTCGTATTAGTTAGTCCAATAAGTATTAACTTTTAATTTGACCAGCTCTTTAATCAACTTAATATACAATGCTCTGATTATGTTAAAGTTTCGCTTTACAATTCATAATTTGTGAATAAATGACTAGAGAGATCAAGACTAAATAAACTTTGGCTCTCCATCAATATGTGCTATTGCAAAAATAAGCCTCTATATCATAGCCTTAGGCGATGCATATGTATTAGGCAAACTACTTGTGAGTGAGTTATCATTTGTATGAATACCTATTTATTGTGTGAGGAAGGTCAAGTAGACTACTATATATACAGTAGCTGCTATATTTTTGTATATGAGTAACCAAATCTCAAAAGGGATAAGTATATAATATAATACATTTACGATAATTATTATTCCATTATTGTCATAAATGTACTACATAAAGAACTGGCTGTAAATGTAATAAATTAGACATGATTGCTAATTGAGTGTATATAAAAATAGTGTAGTTATTATTCTTGTATGTAGAAAATGTTGTTAAATTGTAAATATATATACTAATATATTATTGATATTATTATATATTATATTATATATATTAATATTAATATATTATTTATAATAGTATATTTATATATATATATATTATAATATAATATATATGATATTATATATTTATATTAATATATATATAATATATTATATATATATATATATATTATATATTAAAATTAATATATTATATATATATTAATTATAATTATATATATATATAATATATATATTATATTATATTATACCGTATATGATATATATAATATATAATATATATAATATATTATAGATAATATATTTATATATATATATATTATAAAATATATATTAATATATATATATTAATTAATATTTATATAATATATATATAATATATATTAATTATATATATGATATATATATATATTATTTAATATATAATATATAAATATATATTATTAATTATATATATTTATATATATTATATTATTATATATATTATTATACTAATATATGTATTATATTAATATATTATATAATTATATAATTATTATATATTATAATATTAATATATATATAATATATATATATATAATATATATATTATATTATATATATATATATTAATATAGCAATAGATGAAAGAGTCTATCTTGAGCCAAGATGATTAGGAAATTTGACTATGATCGACTCTGGAAATGACTAGGATAACGTTCTTATTAAGAAGTTTGGTGAATAAAAAATGTTGGTTATAGTAAATTGTAGGTATAGTTTCCTTGAGTAGTGGAAATGAGTTTGATAGTAAAGGTGAAGGAGTACTGGAGGTACGGATGTTGAATTTAAATTAGCATATTATAATAGATAACTAGAAGATAGGTTTGAAACCCTTTTTTGCGAGGTATCAGATAGGAAAACAACGAAGCACGACTGTAATCTCCCAATGATGTGTCTGTGGTAACTGTTCCATGTAAGAACCTACTTATCCCCCCTACATTAAAAGAGAAGGATAAATTCCAGACGTAGTTCAACCTTAGTCTCCAAGTTACAATCACACCATTATTTGTATCTTTATCTTCAAGACAAATATTAGGATATATAGTATATTCTGTTGTATTTCAAGAAACACTGATCTAGCTAGTTTCAGTGACATATTAAGCCACTTTACATTATGTTGGTTTTAATTTCCGATCTAACAAAAAACTTCTCTGTATAACCATACATACTCTTATCTCTAAGTAGGACATTTTAATTACATGACCATTTTGATACTATATGATCTTTTTGGTCTTTAACATATTAATAAAGATCGAACAAATCTTTCATTGAGCATCTCTTCTGTATTTTCTTTAATGAGGACACAAAAACAAAAACTACACTTGATACTACAAAGTATAAATCATCAATATTAGCTTTTTGAGTTCAGAACCATAGAGACGAAGTTAGTATTTCGAAACAAAGTCTTTTGGCAAGAATATGCATTACTTGAAGCAATTTGAGAAAATAATATCCTGCATATCCTGTGCGTACAGTAAGGGACTTAATTGAGGAGGGGTCCAACTTGCAGTTACCTGTGACCTCAACTCAGAGTGGAATCGTGGGCTCTGTATTCCCTTCTATTCTATTGCACGAAGCTCTGGACACGCATAAAAAATGGACTCCTTTAAAAAAAAGACACGCTTGGGGGCAAAGTCAAAGGCAATATGGATATCGTTGAGTCGACTGGCGTCTCTGATATCAGTGTTGAAGATCGTCTTTAACAATTAGGTGCCAGAAATGCTACAAAAATGAGTTAATATGCATTACAATATCTATTTTTAACAAGTATCTTCTCCAATTTTAAATCTGCGTTAATATCTAGTTAAAGAGTAACTTCGAAATATGAAAAAATATATATAATTCCTCAAGTTTTCACTTTTTCCTTAGTCCTTGTAAGAAACAATATACATATTCGATGTTGTTAAAAAGATATTAAAAGTACCACTGTATAGTATAAAAGGAATTTATTATATGTTCCCTTAGAAATATCCTTTGCCAATACATCATAAATGCCTAAACATTAGCAATGATAATAACCGGGGCTGGGTACTAAAACTGACAGAGTATGCATTGATGTTTTCAACCTCTTCCCTCGATTAAAATTAATTTAAGAGCGAATTTAACTACAAATTTTAATAAGTAAATTTTAAAGAATTAATCCTTTCTATTTTTCGCACAGGTTGTAGTGACCCATATTGTGTACATATAGGGATTTGTACAAGAGTGAGTGTGCTTACTAAACAAGAAGTAGACGCTTCGCTATCAATAGGAATGCCAGAATAAGTCAGTACCTAGGCTGTATTAAGAACTCTATACTCTTCTATTATACAAGACCACAAAAAAGGAAACCTGTGCCAGAACATTTCTAAGATGACCTTCCAAATTGATGCTGAGTTGAGACAACGCTTCTGGTATCCTTGAACCCTCTTATGATCCTCTTCACATCCAAAAAAATATTCATATTACTGCTACACTTCTATAAATCACTATAAAAATCTGTTTGAAGTGCCTGATCAGCACTTTGTTCATCAAGGTCATTCTGAATAAAAAAAGTAAGCCATAGCTTTAAAAGTATAAATTCTACATGCAAACATTTAGTATAGAGTTCCATCAACTATCAGATGAAAATGAAATCATCAAAGCTCGCATGCAGCATAAGTTTTTGACAAAGAATTGTTCTCCTCTCCAACTATAATTATTGAAAATCAACCTCTTTTCAAACCAGCAAGCATTTGTTCTACCAATAATGGAAGTCCACAATGAGTGTAACAATAGATTGCAATAATGGCGATCGTTTAGTAAAGTAATAGTACGGTTTTCTGAGTAGAATAATAAAAGAATAGCTCTGAGATAAAATGTATATCTATCACATTGTATAAGTTGAAGCTTTTGAAAAAAGCTCTGACATAAATATTGTGCTAATAGAGCTCAGTATGTCGATAGTAAAATTGCCAATATTTTCTCCATATCATACAATCTTGTACTATATCCCTGTTCAAATCTGTGGATAGATTACGAGCGTATAGGAACAAGTGTGAAAGATATTCACCAAGACATAAAAGACTAGATGATAACAAAGATATTATTCAAGTGGATTATCGCATATATTAGGGACTATTAATCAAACTATAGTTTAGAGTCATTGAATCTAGTGCTTAGTTTACAGTCTAAACTGCGACTATGAACCAACATCGCTTCATCAAACTGTGAGAAATTCAATCTAAGGACTTCGTTTCATTGTAAAGTAAGTTAGTTCTTTGTACGTACTTGGTTGAAGCTAAAAGTATCTGTAAAGTTTTAAAAATTAATTTAAAAGAGTATCGAATATATCTTGTTAAATTTTAATGGTATTAATTTTATTTATTTTTTCCAAGTTTACAAGTAATTGTATAATTATTGGAATAAACTTTGATATAAATAACGATTTTCTTATAAATATTACCCATTCATAAAAGAAATATATAAGTACGATGTCAATCAATATTTAATTGCAAAAACCATACACTATGATTGTTACATAGGAATGCGAATAGAAATACAAATATATTAGTATATTGACAACAATTTTCTGTTAGGAATCATATTCAGAAAAAACCTCAAGGAAACAGATTTTTGTTTACATAAAATTGACAGTGATACCTGTGTTTATGTATTTAATTTAAAAAATAGAATTCTAGTTATATAATAAGAAAAGTGACTATACTTCAATTGATTACTCCATACTGATTTGATTCATATTAATATTTTATATTATAAAATATTATGAATATATATTGCAGCTTTCATGAGTAATAAAATTCTTTGTGAATTTTATATTTTAAAGATATAAAAAAATAGCGTTATAAGTATATATTTATATATAATATATATTTCAATTATTGTATTTATATATTATTTTAACATGGTAATAGACATATAACACCTAATTCTTACGTGAGTAGTTTCTAATAATACTATGCTGATTTTCAAAGACAGGGCTGAAATCATTCAATTGTATTAGTCTGTGCACAGTTTTGAATATTATCCATATATATGCGTTCAGGATTAATTCAAAAACAATACAACACTATTCTTTCACTTTACTTCCTCACAAGTTGCCTTATTTTTGAGTAATTGGTAGTAGAATGTGGGAAATTCTTTATAGTCTTGAAAAAATGTATTTGATCTATATTAATATATCGAAACATTATTTATTATTTTATTATTACAATTTACTGTTTTTAAAGTATTAACCTAAATATACTCTTAAAAACTGAATAACTCTTTATTAAGTACAATATCTGATTGTCTAAAATATATAATTTTTTAGAGCGATATATTATAAAGATAATATACATAAATAGGTAATCATATAATGTATTCAATAGATATTAAAATTTACCATTAACGATATATGAATTTCTAACTTATTTAAACCTTAATTAATAAACTAGTAAAAATTCCTGAAAAACATGAAAACCAAAGTTTCTTTTTGTAATATTTTTTATTATTTAAATAGTGTATGTTCATATCAATTGGGTAAATATTAAGAAACTATTTATATCAAGGATATATACCCAATTATTCCTATATATAATGATATTATGTAGAAGTATACATCTATACTTCTAAAATTATTAATACCTATATACTATATATATAATCTAATAATGTATGGGTAGGTAATTTTATCCAAAACCATCCTTGAACATAAAGTCTTCTTCTGACGTAGCAAATTGTCCTAAGAGAATTGAAGAGAATCGTTCTTTCAATATTGTATTAATTGATCAATGTATTCCAAAAGAACAGATTTCAATATATTATTATTGATAACATTTCTATTGTTTTTTATAATCATTCCGTATTTATATTTTTTCCCTTATATAAAAATTTTACTGTGTTATGTTATTGTAGCATATATTACTATCATAATTGATTCAATTTAATATTTGGAAGCAATAAGTATATATAGCATATACTAAACTAAATATATACAATATAAACATAATTATAAAAATAAATGATTGATTACGTTGACCTATTTGTATGTAATTTGTATTAGAAGTAACAGATCATATAGTGGAATTATTTTACTGAATTGAAAATATTATTTGGTATTAACATATAGCAAATTATAATTCTAATAATATAAGTAATACTTTAGCATTTATAAGGATACCTCATAAATACGTTTTATTCTAATAGAATATGTTTTATTAGCATAGTGATATGTATATTATTTAATATATCATAGCATTGGTAATAAAATCTTTTAAAATATCTCTAATTTATACCATTTAACTTATGCAACCTATTTACCTTCTCTTTATACTATATACGACCAGTATATTAGTACTCATATTAACACGTAGTGACTTATGTTAATGAGATAAGTAACAAATCCTATAATATGCAATCAAATAGTTGTATTATATCCTACTTATGTCGTCGGTTCTAAATGGATTTTAATAATAATATTGTTATATTACGTATAGCCACATTGTAATAAAATTACTAAATATCCTAAATTATATAATAAAATATTATTATAAAATATATACACATATACTAGTAATAAATATAATAATATCATCTTGACGAAGTTGTGAGTATATATAAATGTATATAGTACATAAAAACGGTTTAATTACATACTGCAATATAAGTGATGAGTATGTTAATTTTGTTTCCATTTAGTGAGTAAATACAATAAATATAGTTTACAATACGAAGTAAGTAAACATTTTTATCTTGTATATGTTACTAACTTATATATTTTTCAATAATGTAAATATTTAGGATAACTCTTGAGATTAATATTCTAATAATGAAGCGAGTAATTATTTACTAGCCTATTCGTAGTAATTATGTAGTGTGGTATGACATTGATATTTATAATTATTTTAAACAACTCTTTAGTAAGAACAGACTAGTATAGAGATAGAATACTTCTGGCATTATAGGTGTGGTACTAGGTATAGTTAGAAGTATAATGCTTTTAGATTCCATCATATTAGAAAGAAATAAATTGATAGTAAAAGAGAAACCCATAATCCTAAGACATTTTCGATAAGATAGAAGAGATTATAGAAAGAGATCTGAGTAATAAGACTTAGAAAAAGTATATCCGAAATAGAGAATAGATAGATCAAGAGAGTAGATAACTAGCGTAGAATTAAGACTAGATATATAGAAAGATAAAAAGATGAAAAATACAGAAAAATGACAAGAGAGAGTCAAAGAGAGAGAGATAAAGAAGAGAGATATGAAAATAGAATAGATAGAATAGATAGAAAGATATATAGATAAGATCTGAAGAGTAAAGAATGATAAGATATGAGATATATAAGAGATAGAATGTAAGATAATGATAGAGAGAGATGTAGAGAGACAGAGCGGTAAATAAAGAAAGAAAGATATATAAGAGAGAGTAGATAAATAGAAGTATAGATAGTAAATATATAGAGATAGAAGATATATAGAGAAGAAGATGAGATAGACCGGAAAAAGAATGATATAAGATAAATAGAGAGAAGAGATGAATTTAGTTAAAGAAATAGAGAGAAAGATATAGAGATAGGATATAAGAGAGATAGAATATAGATAAACCATAGAGAGAGAGAGAGAAAGATTGAGAATGATAGAAAGAATAAGTAGATATATAAGAGAGGGTGATAAGAAGAGAGAGAAATATAGAGAGAAATAGAGAGACTATAGAGAAGAGAAGATAAGATGAGAGAGAATAGATAGAAGATAATAGTAGAGAAGAAGTAAGAGAGGATATAGATAGAGAGAGATAGAGTAGATAGAGAAGAGTAGAGGAGATAGAGTATAGGGGCAGAAATTATAGAGTATAGAGAGAAAAAGAGTAATACAATATAATAATATTATATGTATATAATATAATATAGATATAATATATTAATAGAGCAGATCTATAAATGAGTATATATAATATAGTAAGAGATTAATATATTAAGATATATATAGATAGAGTAAGAATAACAGTAACACCTCACGTATCACGGCTCAATACAGTATCTAGAGATAATAATGGTATATGAGATATATGTGTGTGTGTGTGTTCTAATAGATTGAAAAAATAATAAAATAGAATAGTATCATAAGGTAATGGGATAAGAATACTCCCATCATCGAGAATTGGACCAAGTGCTGTATACGATGAAGGACGGTAGTAAGAGTGTAGTAAGATAGAGATAGAAAGAAGAGATATATAGATGAATGATAAAGATATGATGATGAGATGAAGATTATATAGGATAGATAATAATATATATAGGAAGTAAGGGAATGAGTGAATGAAGATGGAATGATAATGTGTGTTGATGTGAGAACTAGTAGTTAGAGATATAGATAGAGTAAGAGATAGAGCTAAGATATGATAAGTGAAAGAGGAAAAAAAAAGATGAAGGCTAATAAAGAGTTGCCATCAAAATTAGATAAAGGTACGGTAATAAGAAGGGGTAAGACACCAAACGATAGTAAAGGTAGGTGATATATATATGCCTACATAAAGATTAGCACACAGATAGATTCAGGAGAATATAAGTCAGGGAGACTACCCCGTGGGGCGAAGGAGGTAGGGTCACGGCTAATAGACAGAATCGGGAAAGTTAAACTATTCACCCTGAAGGTAATTATCTGTTTACTACTCTGTAGAGGTGGTACCTAAAAATAGAAAAATACCATATATATATAGTACATAAGTCCACATAGTAATAGATATGTAATGGATTAGGAGATATATGTACCTAATAGATGACTTAATATGGAGTATAGTGGTGCAATAGGAGTATATAAATGTACGGAGCCGTAGATATGGAAACCATAACCAAGATAAGATGAGTACTGAAAACCATAATAGCCCATGCAATATGGTTGATTGTATATATATAACAGGACGCTACATATCCTAACGATAAGACCTATACTGTATTATATTAATGATACTGATATAGTAAATCAGCTCGAGAAAAATAACAGTATATAATGAGTCTAATAATATGAAATGTAATATAAATATAATATTAAATAAGAGACGAAATAAATTCCTTAGCTAGTTTAATGTAGACCATGACTAAGGTAAGAATAATGAGTGATTATGCACTAAAAATCGATAAATAGAATAATAATAATAAGA
>JABUQX010083662.1:25000-37836 GCA_015478945.1 Trachelipus rathkii | reverse complement strand
GTTATCTGATCTATCTTTTTTTTTTTTGATGATGTAGTGTGTAATGATAGAATAGATTTGCGTCAGGCGTGGCTTTTCTAATTGACTTATTATACCACATCAGTTTGCTCAGCTCATAATCATCCAATGAATATAGTCCACCTCTCTAACTCTGAAACCCTAATTATTATTTGCTCTCTCGTGTCTGTTAGATCCCTAGTGTGCTCAAGAATTCATCTCACAACATCGTTTTAAATATCCATACATTAACATTTCATTATATTTCGTAGCTGAAGGGTGGAGTATTAGTGCCTATTTAGTAAATCATATAATACACACCTAATAACAAGTCTCTGAGAATCTACGAATCTTCTCCTTTAACTTTCTTGGTTTTGATGGTTTTAAAATCTTATCTTCCTACTTAGCTATAATTATTATGCCTTCTGTACTGTTTCCTAACAGAAGATTTTTCATAACTTTTTTGATTAACCTTCTACTTCTCAATAGACTATATATCTTCTTAATCCAAATATCTAGAGGTCCTCTATTTAGTAGGATTTCAATGTACTACTACACTGAAATGGTTGGGTCTCTTCATACTTAGATTTAAGGTGAGGGAGGAAGCCGAACCATTCATTAATAGATATTACTCAACGATCTGGAGAACAACTAATTAAAAGAACCTACTACAAAATTCCGAAAGTCTGATGTCCACAACCTGAATCTATGATTACACGTACGAATAACTAATGTCACCAACTAGCTCGCTTCTCTTATAAAGATACAACCCACCGGTCGCTGCCTATCGGGTAAATCGTGCACAACCTTATATCTCTTAATTTATAGAATACTCGCATCCAACATTCTCCATCCTGCCCTATGCGATTTTTCTGGCACTTTGATCGGGCATATTGGGGGGCATTGCGTTTCTTCTACGCTAAGCGGATTAATTGAGTTACATACTTTGCTCTGAAGACGCTTTCAGCTTCGCTGATTAAGTGGGAATGTTAATCGTTTGATGGGAGGATGAGCTGTATTCAAATAATGTCTTGCGCGGTAAATCTTTTTGCTTCTCAAAATCCAATGGGTTCGATGGTGCTTGTTCTTCTGGGCTTATTCAGGCTAGGAAGGACCAGTGCGCGTTTATCGGGATGTGGGAAAAAATTCTGTTCTTACTATCACTATTGTTAATTTTTACTCAGCTAAAAAATTAGTAATGCAGGGATACTCTCTCACGAGCAAAAGCGGACTTCCACTGGTTAACGAAAGTGCGCTTGACCTCGTATAGGTGGGCTCCTACGACAAATCTTTTCTAGCCTCTTGCCATATGATATCTTTTTAACAGGATTCTGTAATCATCCTCTTCTTCTAATTTCTTATTTCGACGTCTGATGATTCTGTGCTAATACTCCAACTGAAAGGCCAATTCTTTGGCTCCTATTTTCCTCTAACTCAACCCTGGACGATTCTGGCATTCCTCTTATAACTACTTCTCCTCTCACTCAGGTGTCCTATGCATTTACCTGTGATTACATTGGATCGGGTGCAATAGGCTCCTTAAATTTATTGAACGTTAGGAGAGTCGCGTGGCCCAGATGGCAATTCCTCCGAGTTTTTAGTAGAGTGTGCGTTCCGTGCTGAGACCCCCGCCCATCGTTCCAAAACTATATTCCTCTTATGCCTTCGAAATACTATCACTTCCCTCAGTTGTTGGAGCGGCATATGTCCAATCTATTCCGAAAAAAATGATGCGCTCGATCCTTCTAACTATCGAGCCTATAGCTTTAAACTTGTATTATATCTAAGATCTTTGAAACCTTCTCAACTCACTGCTCTCCAAGGCTTCCCCTCCTTTGGGTTTCCTCCTTCTTCTTTGCTTACTTATGTCCAGCTTTCTTTTTCAAATCGCTCTATCGGCTGTTGTTTAGATGGGGCGGACTTCTTCTCTTTTCTTTGTCTCACATAGTAGGTGTCCTGAGGGTTCCGTCTTGATCTTGCCTACTTTCTTCACTGCTTTTCATTAATGATCTTCTACGATGCACACTAAGCTTCTATCCACTCATAAGCCGATGACTCGACCCTTCATTCATAACTCATTTCAATTTCTGCCCGCTCTTTACTTCAAGAATTGCCATCCCGTCTTAATTTTCCGATTCTATGTTATTCGACGCTTTCTCGTGCTGATTAGAAACTTTACGGAGTGAGGTTTTTGTTTTCTCAACCTTGTGAATTTAATTCTTTAAAAATATCCAACTATCTACAAATCTCTCTGCTCCTCTTCTACTACTAAGACCAATTCTAACTTTCCTATCTCGTTTCGAGCGGTTCTCTCGTCTTCCTGCTTGACAACTATAAACATCCGTTGGCTGTGCCTATATCCAAACAAAATATGGATATGTCTTAGAGATCTTTATAGGAAGTCGCAACTGTGTTGCTATTTGGCTAAGAGGGCCGCTCAAAGACTCCTTAACTGTGTGTAACTCTCTCTGTCTGTTAGTACTTGTATTTGTCCTTCTTCAATTACTTTTTCAGCACTCCCGTGTGACAACGATGTACCTCTAGTCAGACGCGTTGTCTGATCTCATTGCCTGCATTGCCTATCTTGTAGTGTGTCTTCTGGTTTATCACCCGACTTTTTGGAATTAGGGTCTCGAGTCAAATGTGTCAAAGGATACTTATTTATTTAACTCTTTTATTTGTCTGTATTAGTTCTTATTTCTAGATTCACATTGTACCTCCTCTATCTCTTTGCTTCGCGAAGTTAATAGATCTTTTATTACGTCTATTATTTATTATTTTATATATATGGTTATATCATTACTCGTATTAGTCTATTTAGGCTATAAGTAAGTTAGCTCGTGATGGGAACTTATTATTTCTCAGCTCGTGTTCAGGTTATCCAGACCAACTATCATATACGATGCCCTCGTAGCACAATGGGTGGGGGGGCTGTGTCGGCACATGAGTTTTGTTTTGTTGATTATATACATAACTCTCAGAACTAGTTTACGCTCGTGAGGTCTATATCCTTCTTTCCTGCTCAACTCTCTGTTTATTTGAGGAAATTGTCTTATACATTACCGTGTTCCTACTTCATTTAATATTCACCCTTACACTTTAAAGCTTGGTCTCATAATGTATCATCTTGACGTTATTTTAGAGTTAGTATTAATTGGAATTTATTTAATAAGGCGTTTACTAACACCCTCTACCCTTTGAATAGGGTTCTGCCTCCAGTGAGATCATGATGAATATATAATATAGTGTAGACATCTAGTAAAATAAATAATAAATAAATTAAAATTAAATGAAAGTTCTAATAAGAAATTACCCTAAGCTAACTGAACCCCACAAGAATGGCATTCTCCGACGGCGGAATCCACTCTATGAATAGCTCAACTATTTCATAATGCATTATACTAGAGTGAGCTATGCTCAGCCTAGTCAAACTCAATAAATAAATAAAAAATCTACAGAAGTAGGTAAAGCTGCCTTAATATCAGAACCCTTAGGACAACAACTACTTGAATAGTGTGATCTAGATTGGTGATGGTCTATTTCAGCCAAATTAAACCTAATCTGATCGATAAAAGGTCTTTGTGAGACGTATAATTCAATTCGGCTGGGTACAAGTTCATCGTCTAAATTTATACTTTTTCTTCTCATTCACCTTTCAAGAATTCACAACCATAAGTAAATACTCATCGAAAAACTGAGAGATATGTCTATCAAAGGAGCTCTAAAGTATAATTCAAATTTGTCCATCTGTGTAAAAGGATGAGAGATTAGAGGATCTACGAAATAACATGAGAAGAACTGACTCATACAGATAGAGAACCTTTCATAGCTCATAATATATATTATATATATATATATATAGTGGTAATTGAAATAGGGCTCACAAAGTGATTTTACCTCTATTATAAGTGCTGCATTAACGCAATGGTTATCACACCTCCCTGATTATAGTACTAGAGAGCGAGCTATATTTATAGTTGATATAAGGTGGAATGTGATATAAACACACCAAAAATGGAAAAGGCTCTCGCCCATGAATACTATGTGAGAGCTTAAGTTGGCAGCGTAGGGAGAACTTTATGCTTACGATTAGCCTGTTTGCAAGAAAATTAGAGCTATTATCTTTATCTTAAATCTCAAGCTAAATATAGTTTAGCTGTAAAGATAATATTATTGTGATAGAGAAGAGATTCCTTTTTATCATTCCCAGTATCAACGCTAAAATTATATTGGACATCATTTTCTTCTCGTTATTTTTATTCTTTAATAATATTTATGTTTAGATAGTTAATAATAGAATCTCTATGATTAAAATTTAGTCTAAATCATGTTATAAAACATTACATTTACTATGGATCGTAGACTCATATAACTATTGTTACTCTCCGTGGAAAATGAAAATGGAGTGATTTATTTATGTATTAAACAACAAATAAAGCATAAAAAAGTGTATTTAATATCTTTATGATATACTGTACGCATATATGTATATACATCTATACTTCACTCTTAAGATACTTATTTCTCATTTTTTATAAATATCTCATTTCCTCTCACCTTCCTGCTTTGCCATCTTAGAGAGTAGCATAAGAAGACCCAAAATATGTGAGAATATAGATAGGGACCGATGTGAGTATTGTGTATGTACAAGAGGGAGCACTAGCTACTGTTGGAAGAATATGGAAAAAGCCTAGTAGCAGTGAGCACCAAATGTGTCAGTAGATATTTGCATTTACTGTGTATATATCATTATGTAATTAAAACAGTTCGATACAAGAAAAAGGGCTATCCAGCGGTATCCTTGGTATCCGCGCACCCCTGCATGATTAACCATTAATTAAGAGTAGAGCTCGTCGATCTCACGCACAAGAAAAGGTTACTCCTAGAGCATCAGTTAGATGACCCTCGCCTCTCTCTATCGGCCCTATACGGTATCTATAGGTATATTAAGATCTCACTATATATATAGTATATCAACATACCCTCATGTAAGAACCAGTGAGTCACACTCATTCATAGACTTTATTATGTCCTCAAATTTACATCAACCACGATATTTTAAAATTGCTATCCTCAGGTACTACACTTATCCTCGCTAATTCTACAACTTTCCTTTATCACTACACTCTATGTCAATCAATCTCACAATACCCTTTTTATATCTCAAACATTTATTCTTTAAATAAATATATACTTAAACTCAGATACTTGTTTCCAAGCGTGATTCAACCATCTGAACATGTGAATCATTCACACTAGGTAAAGGACTGTCTCCTCACTCACTAATCCAAGTAACTATCTTACTCTTTCTACGTTTAATCTTTCTCAATACCCTCTGCCTCTATAAAATACCACCCATCCCAATAATTATCTCTAATCATCCTTATCTCAAACTCTCTTTCAAGATTCGCTACACAATAATAATCCAAATCATTCCTTACTATTTATATTAATAGGTGGTGACCTTCATAAACTCTTTTCCATTATTCCTCCTAATGATTCTTATAAACACTCAATTCGTCCCGTAGCCACACCCCACCTTCCAATTCTTTTATATTTAAATTACACCCCATACATATATATACTAACATGAATAATAGACCTAAGGAGACTTGATAACACACATCCCTCTTGCCTCACTCTACGGCTAATTAATATTAAACCAATCACTTTCGATCATCTATTTATCTCGCACGCTATTCTACTATCGTATCAATATCATAACCTTTTATCACGTCCATAATTCAGAAGTGCTTTCCACCAAGGATTTCATATCAAGACTAACTAGCGTGGTCCCATTTTAGAAGTTTACCCTTATTAATACCTATCGTACGCCTGTTGCAAACCCTAATAAAAACCTAAATACAATCTTTTTATATACTTCTTCTCTTACTCCCCCCCAACCGAGTGTGATGTTAAAGATTGAATCCACACATCTCTATCATGCAACGACGTTCTTTACCGATATAGTTCCTTCACGTCACTCGACGTCCATTCCTTATTCGTCCAATAATGACCAGACATATATCTCTTCCTCCTACTCAGCAACATAATAAACTATAGCTATAATAATTAAACTTTAACTCTAGTTAACTCTATTTACAAATCTCAATCACTTTTAATTCACTAGATTATCTAAGTCTCATTTTTATGTTATACTATGTTATTTTCTCCTCCTCACAACTCCTCTCTTCGTCTGTAGCACACTTATTCGGGTGTCACGGATCAACCGCGCTTCTTTGGCTTAATTATAACCACAACTCCTCCACTTTAATCAAAGTCACAATCTATACATCTCAGAATTATGTCGTTAACTCAACTTTTAACGGGATTGTCCACATTACAAAAGTATATTCGTGGATTCTTCATTCCTCTGGCAATCTAATAATTTTAAAAAACTCTATCGAAATTATGCTTATATCTCGTAGATAACGTGCTGTGATATATACAGGGAAAAATTTAATCGATACATTAACTCTTTTCGGTTCATCCTTTCTCATGTTTTAACTTTCTTACAACTCAATTGAACTGATTTTCCTTCGCTTAACAACAATATTTCTCGTAACGAATGTGGTTTCTCTCAGAACTTTTTATATTCGCATCAGTCTTTCTCTCGTAAAATTTACTTCTCAGCAATAATTTTACATAGACACTCATCTCTCATATTAGCGCTATTCTCATATTCAGATCTTGTTGTATCATTCTGGTGCCTTTGTGGGGAAAAATCCAGTTCTAGGTTAAAATATCATATAGTGCATCCGTTAAACATTGATTGTGGCTTTAAAACAAAACTTTCTCTACTGCAGCTCTCTACAATTTCAGATTTCATTTCTTCTACGTATTTTTCTTGAGATAGAAAAACAAAAAATTTAGAGGAAATCAATTAAAAATTTTAAAAAGATTAAACTCTCGCTCTCTTACTTCCCCATAATGCTCATCTCTTAGTAATTTTATCTATAAATTTCTCTATAAAGATGCGCGGTGATGCTGATTCGCAGCCCATTCAAAAACGGTGGAGGAACATAAATTCAATACGCAAAAGCACATTTACCATATGTCGATATTTGATAATGAGACATAACAGTGTATATATTAATTTCATATTATAGTAACTTCCTAGACCATTTTTTAAATCATCCCCTCTCATATTCTCAGCTATTTATGACTCATTCTTACTTTTCATAGTTATATATAGAAACGACCATTACTATTAACAGTGATTAAAAATTTTATGGAATAATGTTCCCAAAACTTGAGGATTACCTCGTATCTTATCATAGTTGTTAGAAATCCTTGTTATAATTTGTATCTCAAATACCGACTTATTATATTAATGAAAATCTATAGTTTTTAACAGTTTCATTTAATTGAGCGTGAAGTAGAGTTGCTTGTGTTATTTTGTGTTGCTATGAATGTCTTACACATATTATTTGGTGAATTATCATGTAATTTATTTCTATGTGACTGGTGGTTATTCTTATTTCTCCAAAACTTTATTTATTAATTTTAACATTATTATATTAATTATTCACTTTAGTTTTTACTATATTTTTGATTTTTAAATAATTTTTTATTTTCATTTCTATTAGAAGATCTCTGGAAATATGGGTAATTTATGTGAGGATTCTTATCGCCTTATATACTAAGTCGGCATAATATTAAATATTATTAAAATGTTCAATTCTTTATTGGTTGTATACTCCACTTATTATATTCTATTACGTGCAAAATTCTCCTATATCTTATAATTAAATAATTTGAATAATAAAAATATAGATTAATTATCATTATGAATAAATATATAAGATATTTATGTATTAGTTTATCTTGATAAGTACTTTACCAGTGTATAACATTTGAGTGATTTAAAATTTAGGTAATCTAGTCTATTTTTTCAAAGACTTAAAATATAACTAAGCAAAATCATTCTTAATGAGTATTTATTAAAGAGGTCTTTAGTAATTTAAAATCTATACAACCTAAACGCTTTTAATCACTGAACTAGTCTTTTCCTAAATTCCTCACCTCTACTCTCCATCACTACCCCTACTACCGCACCCCTCTACCTCAGCCTCTCTCCCCTCATATAACCCCTCTCACCCTACTCATTATAATTAGTTTACTATAAATAAACATATATTCTAAATATAGAAAATATTTAGGTATTTTATTATATATAAATATATTTATATAGATTATAATATAATATATATATTATATATATATATATATATATATTAATATATAAAAGAGAATTGTTATCTCTTTCTATATATACATTTATTTTAGTGTATCCAAGTGCATAGTGATTTAATCGTCATCTGATCAGTCTTATTGTGACATATAATTTTAGGCCATATTTATTTTTTCTACAATTCATCTAGTCTATAATAATACGGCAATTTTGCGATAATATTAATTGAAACAAATATTTAAGAATTTTATGGATACTAATATTAAAAACTCATAATATTAAATTAATATATATATATATATGTATTATATATATTAATAATATATATATATTAATTTATATATATAAATATTTATGTATATAATTAATATTATTATAATATATATATATTATAATATATTATTATAATTATTATTCATATATATAGGTATATTAATATATTAATTAATACATCACACACGTGTGTATATATAGATTAATTAACTTAATATAATATTTAATATATATATATATTATTTATAGATATTATATATATAGTATATTATATATATATTATAATATTAATATTAACTTATATATTATTAAATATTATATAATATCATATATATATAATTTAATATATAAAATATTAATATAATATTATATATATAATATTATATATATATATATTATTTGCTTATGGTATGATGTAAATTCCAGTGCCTATTGGTTCGCCTTTCTGTTCTGCTTTCATATTACTCACACATCTCAAATCCTCCAGACATGACATCGGTTAGAGACACCATCTTTTAATCGTACATTATCAAATACACCACTAATCTAATTATTAAATTCCACACCCACCCCTCTATATTCTTAAAGACAATTATTCATAACCAGACATCTCATATAT
This sequence comes from Trachelipus rathkii, assembly GCA_015478945.1. NCBI lineage: Eukaryota > Metazoa > Arthropoda > Malacostraca > Isopoda > Trachelipodidae > Trachelipus > Trachelipus rathkii. Next base: position 28,753 of record JABUQX010083662.1, on the reverse strand, counting down.
ACCCTTTTAATTATTCTCACCATATGCTGTTGGGATTGAGAAAAATAATGTATGCAGACTAATGGTGGTTCAGTTTTGATTATTGGTCTAACCACTCATATAGCTACTATATCATTTGCCAGGACATGTACTAATGCATTAGTTCTCAGAGATAAGGTTCGATTTATGCAGTTTCGCCGTAAACGGGACTTTTACTTATCTTCGGCGAAAATGTAATTGTTAATATTATTATATGATGATAACATGTGAATAGTTCGATAGGAATAATAATGAATTGATGATCTGAACACATAATGCTATTTGGAAAGGGCATAATTTGATTTATGACTAGCTTGTGCTGAAACAAAGTTATGGTAAAGGAATAAACTGTTTAAACTAATGAGTGATATAAATTATATATATATATATTAGTTTTATAGGGTTGAATATATATGTTTAGTGTTGAGTCTCAAGTGAAAAGTATGAAATGAGTGAAGGTGGAGATAAGGAAAGTATTTAGCAATTCTATTGATATAATGAGCGAATTCTTAGTGGTTGAGAGTCATTTAAGGTATTTAAATTTTAGTGTGTATAGTGTGTATATAGTGCCTAAGAATTCTAAAGGTTAAATTTAAGATTTGAAAAGGTGTATATAAATAAAAAACACTATTGTGTGGTTGCTGACATATTATTGGTCCATCTATATGAGATTATATATATATATAATAATAGTGTATTTGATTGTAAGAATAGTATAGCGATATATTTCTATAGGAAGAATAATAGGGGTGTAAGTAGGGGATTCATAGTTCTATATTTGCTACCATATCGATGGTACCCTCCCATAAGATATTTTATTTTTTTTAACAATTGTCACCACCTCAAAATCACTCACAGTCAGAGCTCCTTGATTTTTCAAGGAGGTGAGGTATATATATACACTCAATAAAGTTCCCCTCTAGCGCAAAATTACGCAGAATGAGACACTAGAACTCGCAGGCTTTAAATTGAGTTGTAGATAATAAAAATAATATTCAGCAGGATGACAGAAGATGGGGAATAGAAATTTTCTCCACAGAAACAGTAGGTGTCGAAAAGAGAATGAAATATAAGGCACCACACGAACTAGCTCAAATAAATTACCAATGATCAACACTAATAAAAACTTTGATTGTACGACTTCATGTGGTGTTAAAAGGCTTACTACATAAATTGATAAAGTAAAATAAAAGAAAAAAAACTATAAGGGGTAGCTCTCGATAGTATCAGATACGGGATTACAGTAATAAGGTAGTAAGGTGAGTTCGCTTTTTTCCATACGCACAACTTTATGGGGGGGGGCGGAAGGGATATCTCTCCTCTCTCGGCTTGACACCTCTCTCAACAAATCCACTCCTAAGAGAAACTCTCGAGTGTTATACGTGGATGATTACTCTCCCGCGCTATTGTAGGGGAAACACGTAGATAGTCCTACCCTGTCGTTCCCCGGAAGTCCGAAGAGACCGACTCCTGCCATCTTTGCGGTTTACCCTGGGATATTCTTTATACTGTTTAAAAAAAATAAAAAAATATAAAACTGACTAGGAGTCGTAAAAACACGTAACTGGTCCTTTATATTTTTGAATCATGTCCGTTAACACTTAAATTCATTGTTAGTATTGTTATATAGTGATCTCCATATATAATATATATAAATGATACTTAGAAATATATAATAAAAACTAAAAACAAAAAAAAAATATAACAAAAAGAAATCCATAAAACATAAATATAGCCTAAATATATATATATATTATATATAAATATATATAATATAATTATTATATATATAATATTTAATAATATATATAATATAATATATATATTATTATATACATAGCTACATTTCTAAATATTATATGAATTATATATATATAAAAATATAATATTATAGATATAAAAAGATATATCATTTGAGTTCGCTCCAAAAACTAAAAGGACAGTTACCCGCATGATATCTCGAAAATTACAAAGATAGGTACAAGAAAACTGATAACTTATATATATTGAATCAGCGTATGAAATTTGTATAGAAAAATGAATTTATTTTGTTTTTTTTTTATATATTAATCATTTAATTATCTACTAGATAGGGAAGAAGAAAACTAAAACATATATGGATATCACGATACCATATAATAATCTTTTTTATAGGTGGGTCGTAGCTGCCGGTGGGACATGAGTAGGGGGAACGGTTTTCCATATATATAATATATTATATATATAGTATATTATATATATATATAATAGTTATATATATATAGATACCCGAAGGGAGGTGGCGGAGGAACACCCGCGACACCCAAATACCAAAGATAGCGTGGGTTCCGGAGACCTATCTCACGTTTAATGTGGGTTGGGAAAATAAGTCAAACCCTTCGATCCCCCAGGTAAGTAGCGAGAGACCCTCACGACTCTATGCTGAGTATTATTATAACCCTGGGGTTACTCTTATATTTTAAAAAATTAATAAAAAAAATCTTTTACAAATGATATTTCAATTACGCTGATTTTAAAAATGTTATTAGTTTTCTTGATACCTATCGTAGTTTTGGATATATAAAAAAAAAAAAAAAAAAAAAAAAGTTAATTTTTTTTTTTTTATTTTTCCATACAAATTCATACGCTGATTCCATTATATGTTATCAGGTTTCTTGTATCTATCTAGTTTTCAGAGATATTATGCGGAAGTAACTTCTTTTAGTTTCATATATATAATATATATATATATATATATAAAATATATTATATATATATATATATATATATATATATAATATATATATATATATATATACAATATATAAATTATATATATATATATATATATAATACAAGATTTCTAGGACCTCTTCTATTGGAAAAATTGATGGTCATGGTTTTTAAGAATTTTTTTTTGTTTTTGTTTTTAATATATTGCTTAATAATATGATTACCAAACAATGAATTCAGTGGGTAACGGACCATGATAAAATATATAGGACCAGTTAACGTTTACGGATCCGTAACTTTAAATTTTTTTTTTTTTTAACTAAAGAACACCCCAAGGGTATACCGCACCAATGATGGCAGGAGTTCGGGAGCTCTCGCTTCCTGGGGAACGACAGGGTAGGGAAACTATTTTCCCCCCTCCAGGTATGGATCCGCAACCCCCGTCTTTGGTATTTGGGTGTCGCGGGGTTTTCTCCGACCCCTCCTACGGGGAAATGTGAAAACGTCCCCACCCTGTCCCTGTCAGCTCGAGCCACTAATTTTTTATTATTATTATTATTACATATTGAAATTCAATGTGGGGTGTGATTCCAAATATGTAATGGTTTTTTTCTTTAAGTGTCTATCTCTCTTATGACCAATATTACCAATATGAAAAAAAATGTTTTTGTTTTTTGTTTTTTTTTACATTTTTGTAAAAGCTTTATACGCTGATTCAAATATGCAATTGGTTTTTTTGTAAGTGTCGTACTTTTCGAGATCAATTTCATTTTTAAAACAAATATTTTAAATAAATGAATTGATTGTTTAAAAAGTTTATTTAAAATAATACTTCGAACTTTTGAATCATGTCCGTTACTACTGAAATTCAATGTTGGTATCATATAGTAGCAATATATTAAAAAAAAAACTAAAAAAAATTCAACAAAACTGACCATTGGATAAAACAGAAAAGGGCCTATATATTCCATAATAATATATATACTATAATATATATATATATATATATATATATATCATATA
>JABUQX010083662.1:15000-17500 GCA_015478945.1 Trachelipus rathkii | reverse complement strand
TAGAATCAATCACCCAACAAGGCCATCAGAAACCCACTCAGCACCCTAGGACTTATCAGTAACTTACTCACTATACGTCTAGTCTACTACCAAAAGGAAAAAAACTACAGTTATGAATGCAAATAAATATGTTAACATTATTTCTGCCCTTGTATTATAAAAAAAATTATCGTACGTCCCTAAAACTTTGTTATTTAAATTTTTTTATTTTGTTAATTTTATTTTATTTTGTACTTTTCATAACTAAAATTTACTTGTGATTCCAAAAATTTATCAAATTTTAGTGTAGCTATTGCAGTTTTTTAACTATGTACGTCGCCTAATCTGGAGGCTGACATATATGGTCTAATCTGGAGGCTGATATATATATATATATTATATATATATATATATATATATATATATATATATATATATATATATATATATATATATTATATATATATATATATATATATTATATATATATATATATATATATATATATTATACTATAATTTTTATTTATTGTTTTACCACGACAATCGGGGGGAAAGGTTACTATTTTATGTTTTCCCGACCAGTGGGCCCATACAAAGTGGAAAGGTGCACAGTTATCAGGGTGAGACTCCGCAGCCCTGGTCTGAACCAAGTCAAGATATTCCAGCCATCAGTGGGCATGGCTAGGCTCTGGACTCACAGACCTACTGTGCGTGAGGCGAATAGGAATGTAGGTGTCTGTATGTGTATTAAAGTTGTACCGTTGTATGTGTTGGCTATGGATGTGTGAGGTGAGGGGTATTGAGATTAGTGTATTAATACAACTGTGCGTAAAACTGTATGAAATTACAGAAAATCTTCCTTACAAACAGCAATTTTCGTGTCCGTCCTTTTGGTGACTATGTCGAAAGTACAGAAATCCCGTTTGACAGAGGACTCAGAACTTACGACCCTAAAGCGTTGCAAAAACGCACCATCAGCCCACTTGCCGCCACGAGCTCTTATATATATATATATATAATATATATATATATATATATATATATTATATATATAATATATATATATATATATATATATAATATATATATTATATAGTATATAATAATATATATATATGATATATATTATATATATATATTATATATATATATTAAGTATATATATATATATATATAATATTATATATATATATTATTATATATATATATATATATATATGTATATATATTATATATATATATATATATATATATATATGATATATATAATTTATAATATATATATTATAATATATATATTATATATATATATATATATATAATTATATACATTATATATATTATATATATATATATATTATTATATATATATTATATATTTATATATATATTATATACTTATATATATATATATATAATAGCACTTACTCTTATTAAAATATAAGTTACATAAAAAGACATGATATCAAAAATCGCCGAACGCTACGCTCGTTCATCCCTGCAGTGTCACGTGTACTAAAATTCCAATAGAAGGAGCGCTACAGTTACCATAAGTTGCTTTTTTTTATCATGTTTCTTATGTTAATTTTTTAAAAAAAAAATTTTTTTATTATTTTTTAAGGGGCTCGAGCCGACGAGGACAGAAGATTGGGGACGAGGTTCCCCCCGTCGTCCCCCGCTGAGGCCAGAGACCCTGTCTCTTTCCATCTTTAAATTTAATTTTGGATATTCTTTTAATTAAAAAAAAAAAAAAAAAAAAAACTTATTGGCAACTTTAACGAAATAATGCCTTGAAAAGTCGATACATCGTTTGGTTCGATATATATCGGTTAACTTCCTTTTAAAGGACAAGTTTCATATTATATATATATATATATTGAATATATATATATATATATATATATATAATATATATATATATATATTATAATATATATATTTTAATATATATTATTATACAGCTAAGGCACCTCTTAACCATTCTTCCGCCTAGGCCAAAAAAAAATCCACCTAAAGCATATTATATATATTATATATATATCTATATTGTATATATATATACTATAATATATAATATATATATATATATTATTACCTATATATTAATATATATAATATATATATATAATATATATATATATAATCATATTATATAGGGGCCCTTTTCTGTTTTAGCCAATGGTCAGTTTTTTGAAGACCGGGTATAATTTTTTTTTAATATATTGCTACCATATGATACCAACAATGAATTTCAGGGGTAACGGACATGATTCAAAAGTTCGAAGTATTTTTAAATAATTTTGTAATATCACATTTATGTTAAATATTATTTTAAAAATGAAATATCTCGAAAAGTACGGACACTTACAGAAAAACAAATTACATATTTGGAATTAGCGTATAAAGCAATATTACAAAAATGCTAAAAAACAAAACAAAAAAAACAACACATTTTTTTTGCATAAATTAAATATCTCAAAAGTACGACACTTACAAGAAAATAAATTACATATTTGGAA
>JABUQX010083662.1:10000-12500 GCA_015478945.1 Trachelipus rathkii | reverse complement strand
ATCGGCTGCGCGTTATACCCTTTGGGGTAATTCTCTTAGTTAAAAAAGAGCAAAAATTTATACAAAGGGTCTATGTTATTTTAACGAGTAACAATGAAAAGGTTCTCTAAAATACGGCTCTTCTAAATCATATGTACTTTTAATTATTAACAATATTTTTTTTTTTCATTTTTTTTTTTTTTTACATTTTCTTATCTAAAATTTTACCAGGATCCAAAAATGTATTTCCTTTCGCTGTAGCTATTGTAGTTTTTGATAAATTGATAACTATATAATATAATATATATATATTATCAATATATATACTAATATTATAACTATATATTATACTTATATAATATATAATATCTTATATATATATATTTTATTTTACATTTTCCGCACTAACAAAATTTACCAGGATTCCAACAATGTATTCCTTTTCCCTGTAGCTATTGTAGTTTCTGAGATATTTGAGTTGAAGTTTTAAACCCAAATATTCACCATGTATTACCTATGATATACTAATAATGAAGTATATCTCAGTATAACGGCATACTATACTTATATACTACTAATTCACCATTATATGACGCCATACGGCCATAAATGAATAACGCTGAGCAATATATTGTCATATTATACTATATGTACTCACATACCACTTATCAAGCAGAACTCCGCCATTTAATATAGTTATAGTACTACTATATATAAATTTTATATAACTAACCCGTGACAACCCTAAGCGGTAATTAAACAACTAGTCCACTTAACTTTATAGAGATACTAATATCTAATAATCCTAAAAATCGCTCTCCATAGGTATGTACATATGCTATATCCCACGCCCTATATTAGTCAACTATATATAGTGAAGTTGTACGAGTGAATATACACGAAGAAAATATCATATAGAACTTTTTCGAAGAATCTTTATTAGAAATAAGTGTCTTCATAACATATAATGTAAGGAACCTACATGTCAACTCATTTTTTTTTTCTTTTTTTTTTTTGCAATGGTATATTCATCGTCAACTTAATATTTTAGTTGTTCCCACACATTCGAGATGTCGGGGGCATGCGAGCGACTGGCGGGGACAAGAAGTCACTCCACTCACAGCCTCCACGTGGTCCACCGGAGGACGACCAGAGACCGTACTCCTGCCATCGTGCGGTTTCCCCGCACGCTTAGTTAAAAATCAAATACGCAATAGTGTAAGAGAGGGAATTAATAATTTATTCATTTTTTATACTAAAGGATACATAGGGGTGAACCGCAAAAAGATAGGCAGAGGGATTCGGCAGTACTCTCCTCGCAGGCTTCATTCCGGTTTGACGAACGGGGGAGACTCTCGTCCCCCCTACTGGAGCTAACCTCCGTCATCCTCGAGCATCTCCTAATAAAAAAAGACACTTCTACATTATATTATAGGTGGACTGATCGCTGAATAAAAAAATAAAAAGATCGTTTTTTACGAAGTCTCTACATTACATGTTTATAAAGACCCTTCATTATTTTTAAATGACTGTATATCTCCTCGAACAAGTCCCTATATATAAGTCTTTCTTCTGTTATCATGCCACAAACTTTTCACCCGATTACCAGCGAACCTAAGCCAGTATCCATAGTTACTTATATATCAATATATTTATACTATCATCATATGAGACTTACTGTCTCTCGATAATAACTTAATATAACCTTCTCTACCTAGTAACTTTATACTCTACCCTATAGGTCACCCGCTGCAATACTAACCAATTACTCCTAAACTATACACGATAGTACCCTCTAATGTATGGTAACTAAAGAACTCCATAGGATCATTATTACTCGCGTATATGAGCGTGATACTAGCACGATTAGTATAGTAGAGGAGTAGTACGAATTATAAACCTCGTAATTCTAATTAATAACCTTACCATACCTAACGGTACATCAATTTACTATTAGCTAAATCATCGTAATTATAGCGCCTAACTAACACACACATATACTACTACTCGTATGACTATATTCCACACACATGCGTTTGTAGGTACTATAAGCATAGCATTTACCATCTGTAGTAGTAGTAATAAGATCTCATTCAGAAGGATACGCTATACGTACTTGTATTATCAGGCTATGTGACCACTATATTTTTATATAAAAATATTTCGGCTAACATACTCGCATTGCATCTCGTAGTGGAATAAGTTCCAATCATGTACTCAGAAAATATGCTGACGCACAACTACTGGGCACAAATTTGGCCATCAAACGATGACAAGTGACCGACGGCGGCGAGCGGTCATGCCAGCCCCTGAAAAACAAAATAGATAGACGAAATTAAGACGAAAGAAAAAAATAAAAAACAAAATTCCCAAATTTTAGTGCGTTGCAGTTAACCTCAGAGACTATCTCAAATGTTGAAAAACTTCCACAATTATATTCATCTCGAAATAGAACATAATAGATTATGTGTGCTTACATAGTATACGGCATGCTCCCACTATTAAAAAGCGAGGAACACGT
>JABUQX010083661.1:12500-29181 GCA_015478945.1 Trachelipus rathkii | reverse complement strand
CTATATTATATATATTATATATATATTATATATATAAATATATATATATTATATATATTATATATTTATAATATATTATTACTATTATATATATTATATATATATATTATATATATTATTATATATATATATATATATATTATATATATATATATATTATATATATATATATATATATTATATATATAAATATATATATTATATATATATTCGTAAACGTACACAACGGCCAACCGGAACGAGACGTTGGATCAAAAAATTCGCAGGTAGACTCTATAAGAGTAAACACTTCTAGGGGGGGGCAGCTGCCCCCCCCCCCCCCCCCCCCCACCACGCCCCCCTATATATATATTATATATATATATATATATATATATATATATATATATATATATATATATATATATATATATATATATATATAATATAATATAAGATACCACATATTGTTCTGAATGATGATGTTCAAATTATGATTTGTTAAATCCCTGGGAGGGGGCTGGGGGATTACGGGATCATTACTGTCCGTTTTATGTAGGCCTGGATGGAAAGGAAGAGGTAAGGAAAGAGATTGTGAAAATAGTCTTGAATTAACGTGATACTGAATAATGTTAACTGCCCCGCCTTGCAAATAAATCGTTGAAATGTGCAATCCAAGACTCGGTATATATCAGGGCATCAAACCCGAATCTTCCTGCGCACAGCAATGCAGGAGTAGAGGACCCTCTATGTAGTTTTCCCTTTCCCTCGTAGTTCAAGAAGACAGCACGCTGAGTCGAATCTTGCCGTAACCTTGGTAGTAAAGACGAAAAATGAATTGCTCTCACCAGCGTACTGCTCAAGTTGAGGAAAGAGGACGAGACCAGAAACAGGTTTTAAAGCATTGCAATAAACCCACGGTCAACATACGCTATAAACGAAGGCGCTTTGATGGTCGTGTTATATAGTGAGCTTAAAGCAGGCGACTATCGATGATGCTCTCCAAAGAAAAGAGGTTTTAAATTATACCCAAGGAGGGAAAAAAGTTAAGACTATATAGGGAGTGAGTAATCAAACTAGAGCGACTAGGATAAAGCTTAAACGAGTTATGGAATCGCAGGAGGAAATCTATGAGAGAACCGCTTACCCATGATTCTATCAGGATAAACATTTCTGACGGACAAAGTAATAGTTCATGCGAATATGTAAGGGAGGTGAGGTAGATGCGTGATTTAGCCGGTAATAATTCACGTAGCCTGAGAAACAACATTCATATGACCCACCGTAATATAATCTGTCCAGTAATAGTAATAGTATGCCCACCATCGCAACTTGAGTTATCGATATCTGGCTTCTCCCATGAGTGTAAAAAGATGGATTCAAGGATCGGAAGCTGAGTTTATTGCGACTTCGTACACAGCTTATTAATGTAGTCCCAAGTGTATGTACGTGAAACTGTTGTAAACGCGCTACCTGCGTTCGAACCAGATCTTACTGACGTAAGCGACTACGCAACGGATAAATTTCTGTGTTCTCTGCAACTGTGCCAGAATACCAAAACCGCAAGGCCCGGAGAATGCAAAATATTAGGATTGAATTTGTATACCAAGTAGTGATATTATGATGTTCAAAGTGTGAGCCTCTAAATACTGTGCAATGATGAGACGTGGCCCTCATGTATTTTTTCGATGCGTATGGCATATCATTCCGTCCAACCTCGGGTGACCAAATGCCTGCCTTCAGATGAGAGAGCGGAGAATGCTGAGTGTAGTAGTCCCGAGTGATCGAATTGTTCTACCCTATCTGAGGTTGAAGCCGACAAGCGTAAGTTCCAGATTTACAGAACTATCTTTGCCCAAGGACAACGCAGAACTTGCGTGTAAACAACCCTTTAGGAAACTATTGTGTAGAAGCGCGGTTGTTCATTGACGACCTTGTTGCAAGAAACAGACAATGATAAGATGCCGTTATTTTAATGATATGGATGGAAAGTGAGTACGTTGCCCTCCCCTGTGTATCCCACAATTCAGAGCGGCCCACTTGAGTTCAGGCTGACCCATTCCATGTGTTGGTTTTCAACGTATCATCAGATTCGTGTATAGAATATGACTCAGAGTATCCTGTCTCTTGCTGCGTGAATATCAGATATCCATCGACCATACATCTTGAAGAACGAAGGCAAGATATACTACCGTGCAAAGTAGAGAAGAGACTAGCTTCGCTGTTTGTTCTTTATAGTATTCTTTGTATAACAAAGGAGCAGTCGATATCCGATGAGCGACGTGAGAGGATGGAGGTTTGCAAAACACTTCTCTAATGTTTAGGTCTAACGCTCTTGTAGCCAGTTTTAGTGATATATGGTGTTGGTGTAGGCTCTGAATGGAATTAAATTATGTAATATAGTATTGATAGTAAGCGTGATGTAAGAAGAATAAAATGTTGGGATTGAAATGGTTTAAGTTGCAATACATCCCCACAGTTATTTCCTCTGCTGAGAGGAGAAGCATTGATGGTTCAGTTTTCCAGGTGCGTCTATTTCTTAGGTTTTGTGATCAGGTCGTGGTTCTGATAGCGTCTAATCGGCTGGAGCCTGTCGCGACGTTTTGTTCATATATGAGGTGTGAGGAAGTGTAGAACCAGGGGTTCAACTTTTGGATCAGGGAAAGGTCCCAAGGGAAAAAGGCGGAGTCCTAGTAGTAAGTTGCTTCAGGTGTGCAAGACCCAGATATGTCTTTAATAGAGATATGGTGTTTAATTCCGAGGATACACATTCTAAACCAGATAACAGCGGTCATTTTGGTCCGATCTTATCCAATTAATGATAGTAATGATTGAGTCGCATGCGAATCCTCAAATGCACTGATTTATTTTTCTATGGATGGACAAATAAGTTCCTTTCTATCGTGTACCCTAGCGTCAGATCATTTCTAGCTTGCCATGACGAGGATAAGAGAGGTGTTATTCTCAGAATCAAGTGAAAATATAGAAAGTGTAGTAAATGTGTTTCACTTAATGCTCTACATGCGCAAGAAATAACAATCAAATAAGGACACTATTGTTCCCTTCTCAGTGATATTACATATATATCTCTTTTTAAGCTATCTTCACTAGTTAGTCGGTCTGACGCGTTACGTTTCCGTCTTCCTTCATTCTTATCGCCCCGCATATCTCTCCCATATGTTTTTTGTGTTTAACGGTATGACCATTTTCCTTGTAAATTGGCTAACTGCGGTGTGCTCTGTGAATTTGCAGTAATCGGCCTGTGTTAGACCTCGTCATAGTAACCTCCCATCATGAACTATATTTATTCATCTCTATAAGTATTTATACTTAGCGCTTTTACGAGTTTCGTTTGAGTAACTTTTTGTCAGGTGTGTTTGCTATTCTCCTCTTACGAAGATCTTCTGACGGTGCGGGTAGCAGTATATGTGAGCGATGACTCCATTTCTTTTGGTTTACTAGTCATGCTGCCCGTTTGATAATTGATGGTATTCTTGAGCAAGATTAACATATTGACTCCAAACCAAAACAGAAGATGTAACCACTAATACTTTTGGACCGGAGTCTTATAACCTTTGCCGAGTCCGTCAAACTGATATACCTAGCACATCCACTGACTGTCTTTGATATCACGCTGGATGAGTCGAGAAAACAGAAGCCGTCGACTATTCTCGAAAGAGATAGCTATACTCTGATAAGTATTTCGATATACTCTAACCGAAAGGCTGATGTCTCGGTCTATTCTACATAGTGAGAGAAAGCCGCAGCCCGAGTGTTGCCTCCGAATGCCTTGTGTCTACTGCGGAGAGAAAGCGACGCAGTGATGAAGAACTACCTTGTCTCTCTTCCATTAAACATTCAGAATATATCTAAAACCTCTGACTTCCTCGGAGCCTTTTCATACTCGTCATTAATAACGCTCAAACACCTATCTAATCTTTCTTTTAACTGGTGTGTTAATTTGTATAAATATAATTTAGAGTAATTCCATATTCCGGTTCCTCTAACACTTTCCAGAGTTTCGATGCCAATGCATTCCAATACTTCCTATGCAAAACATGGGTTTTTCCACCCCCCGTTGTTCAGACATTTTGCCTGGCATTAGACAAACCTGAAACATGACGCTACTAACCCGGGCGACGACCCTTGAGTGAATCTAAATTCCTGTCCCATCACGAAGTAGTATCTATCCATCCTCGGTCTGTAACATGTGCTGTCACCTGTATCTTGACAAGAAGAGTCTACCAAACACCAGATCTAGTTGTGAGTGATGCTATTTCTCATCTTTTTTGGTAATTCCCGACTATCAATCGCGGTATAAACTCACAAATACACCTATGCACTAACCTACTGCCATCCACAACGGTTCTGGGATGAATCAAGTATTCTGCTGCCTAATTGTAAAGCTTGCGTGGCCGATATGGTAGGGATGCCTTTATGGCTATTAATTGCCCCTAGCCAGTGTACGCGGTGTCTTACCGCATCACAGTGTGACAAATTTTACACAGTATTCTCGATTGCAGGTGAAGCTAATCCTGCTTGTCAACGCATGCTTGATACCCGCGTGTGTCCTATCGAGCGTAAATTCTCCTCTTTTAGTACGCACTGCGCTCATCCATAACGTACGTTCGCTCGTGCTGAACTCGGTTCAAGTCTCTACCTTTTATTACTGGGATTCTGACAAATTTATTTACTGATGTCTAGTGTATTCCCGATTCGTCCTTCCAGTTGTTTCTCTCAGGGATGAATGGAAGCCTGAACCCCAAAAAAACAACAACCCTGTATGTCTTTTCAACTCATACTTCTAATAAAAAGAAAACATAGGATAAAAAGTCATAGCAAAAAGGTGTTCAATTTGAAATTGTTTTGTGACATTTTTAGGACAATAATTGCAACATTGCATAGTAAACAAAATTTTTTTTATTAGCTCAAATGACGAAGAATAGAGTGGACAAAAGAAGTGGAATTACTCACTGAAATTAAAATATAATGTCATTTTATTTAGTAAATGTTGTATAAGCTAAAATTTTGGAAATTAATATTTTTGTGTTGAGAAAGACATAAGAATCTGAATTTTCTCAAAAAGAAAATTAGTTACAAATATACAAGATCTTTGCAATTATTAACTGAACTTTACACAATACTAAGTTACGCTTAATCTCAACGTCAACAATTATATATATATAATATATATAAATTAGTATTGTACATAATATGTAAGGTTCCTGTCAAATAGTTAGAATGAAAGCACATATTTCAAAGATCAAGAGAGGGGATTCACAAATAATGAATAATATAATAGAGAATAAAAAGGTTATGAGTATAAAAATAAATATAATTAAGTACTTCTATAATAGATCTATTTAAAATGGTAAAGTGATGAGAATATTAATTATTATGAATATAACTGAGTAAGCTCTTTAGACGATAAGATAAGTCATGCATAAATAAATCATATATTACGATTATCTATCCTGTAAAACTATAATAATAAACTATTATTAAAACTACAATGATAAACTATCATTTAAACTATAATGATAAACTTTCATTTAAACAATCATGATAGAATATCATTAAAACTATAATGATAAGCTATCATTAAAACTATAATAATAAACTACCATTAAAAGCATAATGATAAACTATCATTAAAATATATATTAAACTATCAATAAAACTATAATGATAAATTATCATTAAAACTATAATAATAATAAACTATTATTAAAATTATAATTATATACAATCATTAAAAATATGGAGATAAACTATCATTAAAACTATAATGATAAACAATCATTAAAACTATGGAGGTAAACTATCATTAAAGCTATAATGATAAGCTATCATTAAAACTAACAGATGTTGATGATTATCTCTAGTTATTTACGTTGCATCTCCTTCGTGTTCTGGGGCTATTGACTTAACAAATTATTACAAGGATTGTATGAGCTTTAAATTGCCATTTGTATTAATTCTTGCTTCTATTTATATAGATGAAATATTTAGATACATAGATATATCTTCATTGAAGAATAAATATGATCGGTATTATGGATCTATCTTTTAGGTTTTATATTACATACACATAAAGATATGTATTTGTCTTATGTAAGGAATTGATTTTAAGAGGACTATCTGCAAGGACAAAGTAATTATTTATGAAGTAATTAATGAAGTTATGCACACGATGCTTTAGCGCATTCTGAACATCAAAATTTAGATTACTATCTCATTTTACATGATTTTGGGCACCATAGTCCAGTATATAGTATTGTGATAGTAAAATGTCGAACCAGTATTGCTAGCTTTTAATAATAATTTTAAGGAATATAGTATGGTAATTATTATTACCTGATATATATATAATATATATATATATATATAATATTATATGATACAACAAGAGAACGAGACAAATATGCGAATTATGTGAAGTGATAAGTATGTATTGATAAAATGGTTAAGGGTAGAAGTTGGTAGTTGATATTATAATTCCTTATATGTCATGGAAAATGTAAGGATTATTGTACCTAAGATAAGGTCATCTGGAGTTTGCCTATATATATATATAATTAGTATAGACTAAATTTGTTTACCTACCTGTTTTTAATTAGTATATATAAAGCTGTAGATAAGTGTATGGCGTCCTAAGAAAGAGTTAACTACAAAGTGGAATCCCTTAGTAATTACATTTCGTTTCGAAATGTGAGGATGTCATACCAGGTAATGAAGCTTGTATCATTAATTCAGCAACACAATTTAGGGATACTTCAATTCAACACTTAAAATGAGATTGCATAAGAAAAACCTGATATTTTTATGTGTCAAAAATTGTCTTTGCTTCTGTAGTTAAGTGCTTGAGTAATAAGTAGTGAAAAATTTTAAGAGATATTTGATTTATTTAGTGAAATTGATTGTCAAATCACAGATAACCATGTTTCATTGCGAAGTGGTTTCTTGTCTAGCTGCATTAGAAGGAAGAATAGGATATCCGCACATTCTTTCTACCATCGATGTAGATTCAATCCATGACTGTTACAAGCGTGGTTTTCATGTGGATGTAAGGTTAGCACTTGATATCGTGATATATTTTGCCGGAAGTATCTAGATACTAATTATCGGTACTACATTTTTTAATGTTACTATTTATCTAATCCTTAGTAATAGTACCTGCTGGCTAATTGTCATAGATAATAGGGCGAAATACTACATTTTAGTTTGCTGGTGCCTTGAACCCGGTTCTAGGAAACTACAGTTCCAAAATTCGCTAAGTTTTTTTCTGGCAATCTAAAAGTGCGTGTTGACATATATTATAGATGCACTTCTAGGAGAGAATGTAGTAACTAAGCTTTGGTAGGCGGCAAGAATGTATAAAAGAGCTGAAACAAAATATTAGAGAACGTGAAATATCAATACGTAGAAATCGCACTTTTTCGTGCACTAATAGATAAGAAGGGAAAAGAAATATAAGGTGAACAATATAAACCCAAGAGAGTTTCCTCTGCAGTGCTCATTGTTCGTGGCTTCCTATAAAAGGTGAACAGAAAAACTGAAGATATAAAATCTCTCGAGTCCTCGCACTGGACGTAATTTTAAGAACAAAATGGTTTCCGTTGAATTGTGCCCCACAACCTCTGGAGTATAAGTACCGCTTCCCATGCTGAGATGATCCTGGGGTATACGAGTCGAGCCGTACAGGATCCACGCAAATAAAACATGCAGCGCACCACACGTTAAATTACTCCTCACCATGAAACATTACTTGACTCCCCTCTGGCTGGTAAGGTCAGCGCACCCTTCCCTGACTCCTCTTCGACTTTCTACATTACTTTCATCTTCTCCTCGTCTGCTTCTTTCTCTTTCTCTTGCCTCTCGATTTCACATGAGACTTTTTCTCTGCCGTCCTAGCACTAACATCGTCTCTCCTTCCTTCTCTACTTGCTCTCCTATTGGTCTCATCTTCTAGCAGAAAAGTTCATTTGAGTTAATAGTCCCTGGCTCGATTGCTTTAATATAAGACATTACCAAAGTTTCCACCCATGGTTTGTCATTGACTCAAGATGATTAGTCCCCACATCTTGTCAACGGTTTTGCTGTCATCGGTAAGTTGCCGCTAATTCAATGTTTACATGTGTTTGGGCGGTTTGCGATTGCTCTATCGCCCACGCTGACGCACCGTGTATTCTAATGGTTTGTATCATAGTGTTCCTGATCCAAGCATACGCTCAATTTACACGTATCAACAACTCTCTTGAATACCTCTCGCTTGTTATTGATAAGTGACAGCATTTTTGCTACTTTACCTTGTGATTCTAAAATAACTAATCTATGGCTAATAGATTTATAACTCTTACTCACCGTAATTATAATTTCTATGTTACGTCTTTTGCTAGGACTTCCCCTAATGTAGGTTTGCTTGTAAACATACTGATAAAATAGTTCGCAGCGTTCCTGTGTGCTGTGTGATCCCTGTACATCGACTCAAAAAAAATTATTATGATTATTATTATTATTATTATTATTATTATTATTATTATTATTATTATTATTATTATTATTATTATTATTATTATTATTATTATTATTATTATTATTATTATATTATATTATTATTATTATTATTATATATTATTATTATTATTATTATTATTATTATTATTATTGTTTTGAAGTTATCCATGTGGGCGGAGGGGGGAAGAATTCCTTCACTGTATATCCCGCATGTTGTAGGAAGCGACTAACAGGACTGTGGTAGCTTGGGTTAAGGGCCACGCTATCACGTATTAATGTTCCAAGAATGCTCATGCATGCCCCGGATCCGATGTATGGGTATCTAAGGGGAGGCTGATAATAAAAATATTTTTAAGTATTTTTTAATTGTATGTTGTTCAGTTCGTAAAATTTAAATTTCATCTATTGCAGAGAATGGAGAGTATGAAGAAGGATATCAATGTACAGAATGTGGAGAGACAACCCTTTACAAACGAGATTATATTCGCCATTTGAAAATGAAACATAATTTGCGTCCTTATGAATGTGAGCACTGCGGGAAAACCTTCACTTCCAAGACGTCACTTCAACATCACGTCCTACTGCATGGTTTAGAGAAGCCTCATCGTTGTAATCAGTGTGGAAAAGGCTTTGATTCAGTTTCTCAGTTAAAGTCACACGCTATTGATCACGCTGGAGACAATTTTTATGATTGTGAACATTGTGGAAAAGCCTTTTCAGATATTTCGTCTTTAGACTTGCATCATGCTTCATCTCATCATGACTCCGTCTATAATAAATGTCATAAATGCAAAACTATTGTTTCTCCTGAAGATTATATTTCGCATAACTCTAATTGTCTTAGTTCTTCAAAGTGTTATGAGTGTGACATATGTCATCTTCAGTTTGTTTCTAGTAGTGGTTTAAATCGTCATAGGAAAGTTCATAGTAGATCAAGCAATCCAGGTGTTGATGAACCTGGATTTCGATGCTCTACATGCCAAGCTAGCTTTAGTTTTGAGAGCAGTTTAGTAAAACATGTGAAAATTGTTCACCCGCTAAACGTAGACATAGGGAATAAATCTCCGTTGCAAAGTAGTCCTTTCAGAGAGAACTCGGTTATTGAACAACTCCAAGAAAAACTAAATGAAGGCTATGCACCAAAAACTTCAGAATTATATGACGAACCAGAAGAAACTGAAACAATCGAAAAGTCTTCGTATGATCCATTTAAATGTGGCATATGCGATGAACCCTTTAAGGATATTGATGTTATGTGCGATCACTATTCTAGCTCTCATATGGGAGATCAATTAAATTATTGCAGTTATTGTGGGGTTGGTTGCTCCTCTGAAGGTCAATTAGATCAGCACAAGTTAATTCATGTTGGTGAAGAAAAACTTTCACTTTCTATCATTGATTCGAAAGATACACCATACGTTTGTTCAGTATGCGGTAAAGGTTTAAGAACTTCTCAGGAATTTGCCAAACACACCAAAGCTCATACTCAGGACAAACAGTTTAAGTGTAGCTTTTGTTCCGCATCTTTTCTTATTAAATCTGCCTTGGATAGGCATATTTTAGTTCACACTGGACAGAGGCCATACGTTTGTGACATATGTCTCAAAAGTTTCCGTCAAAGTGCAGCTTTAGTTCGACATAAGCTATGGACTCATAGATTGAAGAATCAAAATAAATGTGAAGTTTGTGGAAAAACATTCTTTACGGAAAGTTTACTTCTGTATCATTTAGATTCTCATGGAGAAGAAGCTGCAGAACTTAAAATTCGTATTTTGAATAAATCATCAGATGATAATAATTCCATGAATGAAAAAGATTTACAAACTGAATTTGAACCCAAATCATCAGATGAACTTGATAAAAAGAGAATTTGTGAGTATTGCAATAAAGAATGTTCTTCTCTTGTCGCTCTTCTTACACACAAAATTACTCACAAACTTTCTGCATCCTTTAAATGTGATATTTGTCACAGAACCTTCAGAGAGAAACGATATTTAAAGAAACATAAACTTACGCACAAAGGACTTAAAGTCTGGAAATGTGATATATGTCATAAAGCTTTCGCAACAAAGTTAACTCTTATTCGCCATTCTCATGTACATCTTCGAGAAGCGCTTAAACCTGATCCAATATCATACATAGACGGAAATGAGAATTGTAATGCTATTGTAACAACTTCAATTAATACTCTTCCCAATGAGTTAAAATGTGTGGAATGCAATCGTGAATTTGTTCATAAAAGTCATTATGTCAGACACAAACTCTTGCACTCTGGTATTCCATTATTAAAATGTGGTTTGTGTGATAAAATGTTCGTTCATAAAAGTGATATTATACGACATAAAGTTATGCATTCATTTATGTTTACTTGTAACTTATGTGGAAGAAATTTTCATAAAAGAACGCTATATGTTTTACATATGAAGAAACACATGGATGCCAAACCATTTAAGTGTGACAAGTGCAATAAATCATTTGCGTCAAGTGGGAACTTCAAAATACATCAACGTATTCATAGTGGAGAGAAACCTTACCATTGTAATATATGTAATTACAAGTGTTCCCAAAGCGGTCGACTTCTAAAACATAAAAGAATGCATTACGGAGAAAAATTGGCGTCATGTAATTTGTGTGGTAAAAGTTTTTCAAACTCGGAGTCTCTTAAATCTCATCAGAGAATACATACTGGTGAAAGACCTTTCCGTTGTAATAATTGCAGTAAATCGTTTACAAATAGTACTAGCCTTAATCAACACATGAGGGATCATGTAAAAGGAGAAATGTTCAAATGTGAGGAATGTCATCATAAATTTAGAAGGATCGAACACTTAGAAAAACACAAACTGTTTCATAAATTGCAAAACCAGTTTCAGAAAAACACTGATATGGGACTAGAAGCGGATGCCACCGTTGAGATCCCACTTTACATGTGTGATATTTGTGGTCGAATTTTTGAAAAGAAAAAGTATTTGTACACTCATCATAACGTTCATTCTCGCCAAAAACAATATTCTTGTACAGTTTGTGGAAAACATCTAGCATCACGATTAGCGTTACGCAATCACACAATGATTCATACTGGTGAAATGCCCCATAAGTGTAATTACTGTGAAAAAGTGTTTCGTAGTCTTTCCAATTTAAAAAGGCACATAAAGGTTCATCCCTATAATAATCATGAATTCTATAGTTGCGACGAATGTGGAGAAACACTTTACACTTCAGAAATGTTCAATGAGCATAAACAAGCTCATGTAAATCTCATAATGATGAATTCAGCGAATACAGGAAGCGTCAGCAATGAGGTAAACAAGCAACTATATGTTTTTGATAGTGTTGATGATAATATCAATGATACAATGAATCCTAACCAGCAGTTGATTGTTGAAAATTCTCAGCAGCAGTTCTTGGTGGACAATACTCAGTCTCTCCTTGTCTTCACAGAATCTGGTAATGAAACTTACACGGAAATTGCTTCTCACACTGCAGAAACCATTAAGACTGAGCAGACAGATGTTGTTCCAACTTCTCCGCTTTCGAATGATGATGATATTGATCAAGATACTCAGCCACCATTTGTATTATCACACGATAAAACCATGTCTTCTTTACCAGTTGTTGAAGAGAGGGAAATTGATAAGCCACATCAGTGCGATGTATGCTTTAAAAACTTTGCTAAAAAACAGTACCTTACTAAGCATAAATATAGACACAGAGAAATTAAGCCTCACGCCTGCGACATCTGTGGGAAGCGATTTGCTCAAAAGTTTGAAGTTGCTGTTCATAAAATAAAGCATACTGGTGAGCGTCCATACTGCTGTGAAATTTGCAAAAAAGAATTTAGAAGTAAAGTAAATTTAATAAATCACAGAATGAGGCATACTGGGGAGTATCCTTATCTATGCTCAGTCTGTAATAAGGGTCTCTCTACTCAACTTCAACTGGAAAGGCATGTAAGCTTGCATACTGGCGCACACCCATTCCGTTGTGATATATGCAATAAAGGTTACTTCCAAAGTATTAGCTTGAAAAGACACTTGGCTAAAGGACATAATATTCAAGCCGATGACAACTATGATCTTTCACATGGGATTGAGTCATCCGAAAATCTTGAAGTTATGGAGGCAATCTCTACTATTGCTAATATTTCGACGTTAAGTGAAGAAAAACACTCTATGGTGAAACTTGTCTCTACCAAGAAAATAAAGGAGGAAGGAAGTTGATTTGGAAGTAAATGTTGAAACAATGGATATGATTTCTATAGAAGATTTCGATGTTCACGGAAAGCAGGATTACCTTCTGGAACCGCCCCAAGAAATTGACCCAAAATTTTTAAGTTCAATTTTACAACAAGTTCCAGTTGATGAATCAGACTGTGTTGAAGACACTGTTAATAATGACGAACAAGATTAAAATTTATATTGCGTGAAAATTAATTTATTTTGTTAATAAGATTATTATTATTATTATTATTATTATTATTATTATTATTATTATTATTATTATTATTATTATTATTATTATTAATTTCTAGAAGAATAACTTAATAAAATTTATTTTTATAGATATGCCTTTTTTGATCTCTGCCAATTCTTATGTAGTTACCAATCTAAATGTTTTTAGGCCTAAATATTTTGATTTTTTATAAAATCCGTGAAGGTTTTATCTGACAAATCATGCAAATAAAAAAAAAATGAAAAGTTGCACCCAACCCTCACCGATTTTCATGAAACTCTGTATATAAAATCATCTTAGTGGAAAACTAGCCTATTGAAAATTTGAGGTCTCAACTTGTTTGGGAGCCGCGTAGCGCCAACCCTAATTTTGCGAGTTTCAATGAACCTAGCATTCTTCAAAGATCCATAACTTCGGTTCTACGTAAGATAGAATAAAAAAGTGCATTTTAAAGAGAAATAACAACTATCAAAAAGTATGGAATAATAAAACTTGTCAAATTAAAATTAAAAAAGTTACAAGATATTGAAATAAAAGTTTCTTCCCGACCCCCTTTGTCGTCATTTATAAAATGAATTTCTCTCTTGAAAGTTTACACATTATTGTATCATATTATGAAATAAAATGTTTGCATATTTTTTTTTGAAGTATTTAAGCAAAAAAAAAAATTTAATTTGTGAAAAAATTAAATGCTGGCTGAAAAAAATGTTTTCAAAAATAATTTTAATCAGAAATATGATATAAAATTATTAAAATAAAGGGATTAAATATGTTTTCCAAAGTAATAAAAAAATTTAAGAAACGGAATCCATTTTTACTTTAATGTGGTACTCCAAATCCAGCCACATCTTTATTTTAACAATTTTTTTTTTTTTTTTTTAATGTTCCCGAGGTTCATTCAGTTCATCCTGGTTAAAGGCATAATCTATTACTTAATCCTATCATTATGGTGTAGGATTGAGTTTTTAAAGAAAGTGTTTTTTTCTTTGAAAGTATAATGTTAAGTATACATATTTGTATTAAAAATGTAAGTTGGTATATCCTATTATTTTTACAATATTATACTATTAAGTATTAATTAAGGTATTTATGCTTCGGCTAAAAATATTTCTCCCTACTACTATCATTAGCCCGTGTTTCTGCTACTGGTCCCCTAATGGAACAGATTTTCACGTTCTTTTTAACTATCTTACTACTTCTCATGAGACTGTTACTTCTTCCCATCCAAATGCTGAGGTCCTCTATTTAGGGGATTTCAATGTACACCACACTGAGTGGTTAGGCTCCTCTCACACTGATGCAGGCGGGGAGGAGGCCAAAACATTCAGTATTCTCAACGATCTGGAACAGTTAATTAAGGAACCTACACATATTCCAGACTGCCCTAACCAATTTTTGAATACGCTTGATTTATGTTTCACCACTACTCCTTCTGGTTATAAATACATCATTCCTCCTCCTATTGGTAACTCTGACCACAATCTTGTAGCTCTTAATTATAATACTTTTTCTCTAGCAGCTCCTCCATGCCCTAAACATAATTTCTGGCATTTTAATCGGGCTAATTGGGGGGCATTGCGTTGTTTTTTGGCTAACTACTCTAGGAGTGAAACCTGCTTTGACTCGGGGATGCTTCGGTCCCGCTGAAAAGGAGGGTACCGTAATCCTGATGGATGAGGCAGGTTCATTTCATCTTCAACTAATCTTTCTCTCCCCAAAATCCATGGTTCGATGAGGCTTGTTCTCGCGCCATCAGGAGAGAGACTTTGCGTATCGGGCATGGAAAAACTTCATTCTCCAATTACTCTTACTAATTTTCATTCTGCTCGGAATCGTGCAGGATACTATTTCAATTAGGCTAAGCGTACTTTTACTAAAAGAAAGTGCGACAACCTGCTTGGTTCTACTGATAAAAATTTCTGCCCCCTACAAAAACATCTCTAACAACTTATTGTAAAAATCCTGCCTTCCTCCCTTATTCGCATCTGACGTTTGTTGCTAACTCTCCTCTGAAGCGCCAATCTCTTCGGCCTCCTTTCTTCATCTAATTCTACCCTGACGATTCTGCCATCTCTTCTCCTACTCCTTCTCCTCTCAGGTTTCCCATGGCTTTACCTGTAATCACAACATGATCGTGTTCGTGCGATCTGAGATCTATGAACGTCAAGAAGACTAGTGGCCCGGATGGCATTCGCTCCCTGTTTTGAGGGAGTGTGCTTCCGAGCTGAGGCCTTTTCCTCGTTCAACTCTACTCTTCTATGTTTTAATACTAATATTTTTTCCTCAGTAGTGCTGAAGCAACACATATGTCCAACCGATCGCCGAAAAAGTAGCCGCTCGCATCCTTCAAACTATCGCCCTTATAGCTTCTCTATCTAAAATCTTTAAACTCTTCTTAACTCTCATTTCCTGGATCATCTGAGTCTCATTCCCTTCTTTCAAGTATCATCAGTAGGCTTTCGTTCGCCTCGAAGTCAACTGGTGACATACTTTCCCATCTAACTGATTTATGGTCTCTCTGCCCTTAGGGACCATGGAGTCTTGCGTGGTAGCGCTTGACATATCCAAGGCCTTTGACCGGGTTGGCACGCGTCACTGCTCTCTAGGCTCCCTTCCTTTGGGTTTCTCTTCTCTTTGCTTACTATTTGTCTAGTTTTCTCTCTGATCGCTCCATATCAGCATTCGTTGAAGGAGCGTCCTCTTCCTCCTTTTCCTGTTAACTGTTGGTGTTCCGCAAGGTTCTTCTATCTCTTAACTTTATCCTACTTTTCATCAACGATCTCCTCAGCTGTACTTCCAACTCCTGTTAACTCTTATGCCGATGACTCAACCCTCCACTCTTCTACTCACTTCAAATCTGCTCCCTCTTTTGCTTCTAGAGTTGCCTCTCTCTCGTCTTCAGCTTTCCGATTCTATCCTTGTCGATCTGGATGGGATTTTCCGGTGGGGTCACCGCAACCTTGTAAAATTCAACTCTTTAAAAATTCAACTTCTTTACATCTCCCTCTGAAAAACACCTCCCAACTTTCCCATTTCCTTCGACGGCTCTAACGTCTCTCCTGTGAATAACATAAACATTGTTGTCTTAACATAAACAACAAGTTATCTTGGAAACCTTCATATTTCAATGGTTGCAAGGTGGCCTCAAAGAAGCTGGGAGTTCTGTTCAGGTTGCGGGAATTTTTCTCCTCTGCACAGCTACTCCAGGTATATAAGGGCCTTATTCGCCCTTGTATGGAGTACTGTTCTCAATTTGGGGGGGGGGGGGGGCTCCGGCTCCAACCTTCAATTGGATAGGGTCGAGTCTAAAGCTAAGAGACTTATAAACTGTCCCCTACTTTCAAACTCTCTCGACCCTATATCTCTGCGACGTAACGTTGGTGCTCAATCTCTTTTCTATAGGTACTACAGCAGCAGATTCTCGGGGAGTTAACCGCCCGCATTCCACCACTCTTGGCTTTCGCCCTTCCCGTAAACAACAAGAAGTGCCGCTCTCGCACGAATTTTGCGTGAGTATTGAGAACCACAGACTTGTTCGTTGTGGTGCCTCTTTCTATCCAGCTACTTCTCTTCTATGAAACTCCTTGCAATCCTATTTTCTTTCTTATATTTAATCTTCCTCTCTCTTAAAAACCCACGTCTTTAGCTCACCTTGAGAACTTTGCGTTAGGACTGGGGACTTGGTGGGTTTTTCAATGTTTTATTTTCCGCCCCCTCCTTGAGAAGAGCCTAG
>JABUQX010083661.1:7500-10000 GCA_015478945.1 Trachelipus rathkii | reverse complement strand
AAAGTTTTAATCAAAAAATTATCATTTAGAAGCCCACATTCGACCCACCGGGGTGAAAAAAAACTATTTAGGTGTTCTTACTGTGATAAAAGTTTTAATCATAAAAGTAATTTACAAAGACACATTCGAATCCACACGGGTGAAAAGGCATTTAAGTGTTCTTACTGTGATAAAAGTTTTAATCGTAAACAAGATTTAGAAGCCCACATTCGAATCCACTCGGGTGAAAAACCATTTAGGTGTTCTTACTGTGATTACAAGTTTTAATCAGAAAAGTAACTTTACAAGACACATTCGAATCCACACGGGTGAAAAACCATTTAAGTGTTCTTACTGTGAAAAAAGTTTTAGCGATAAAAGTAATTTAAGATTTCACCTTCGAACCCACACGGGTGATCTATATAACTGTTTATACTGTGAGAAAGGTTTTACTCAAAAACATCTCTTAGAAACCCACATTCGAACCCACTCGGGTGAAAAACCATTTAGGTGTTCTTACTGTGATAAAAGTTTTAATGAGAAAAGTACTTTGAGAAGACACATTCGGATCCACACGGGTGAAAAGCCATTTAAGTGTTCTTACTGTGATAAAAGTTTTAATCGTAAACATGTTTTAGAAACCCACATTCGAATCCATACTGGTGAAAAACCATTTAAGTGTTCCTATTGTGCTAAAAGTTTTAATCAGAAAAGTAGTTTAAGAGTTCACCTTCGAACCCACACGGGTGAAAACCCATATAAGTGTTCATACTGTAATAAAAGTTTTAATCAGAGTAGTATTTTAAGAGTTCACCTTCGAACCCACACAGATAAAGCTTGCTACTTCACATGAAGAACATAAAAATATTTGAATCTTTATTAAAGATTAGTGTTGAAACAACATTGATTGTTACGAAAATCCTGATATTATTTTAAAAATATGAATTATTATAAATTTACTGTATTTAGAATTAAGTAATACTTTATATTAGTAGTTTGGTAGATAGTAGGTGGCAATAGCAATACTTTATATTAGTAGTCTGGTAGATAGTAGGTGGCAGTAGTAGGTTTAGGAGACTGAAGCTTTAGTCTAGATATTTAAATGAAGGCCTAGATGTGTTAAATGGATGATTTTATTGTATTAAGAGGTTATGCTTTCTTTTGTTTATGAAGCAAAAAAAGTATTATTTTTTCTAAAAAAGAAACTTTTTCAATTATTATGTTTATTTTTCAGTTATTTTGCACATGTTTCCAGTTTCACTCTTTTAAATAGTTTTAATTTTTTTTACCTCATTTCTATATTTCACGTGCTTATTATTCTAAATCCTTAAAATATTATTTATTTTTTATAATGCAAAGAGAATAGATTTAGGTAGTAATTTTTTATGCAATTTATTGAATTTATATTTTTTATACGGTACTTAGTTTATAGGTGGACTTAAACTGAGAGTAATAAATGATTTGTACCGTTTTAGAGTTTGATTCTTCCTAATGATAAAGCTATCCACAGCAACTTAATTTGCTTTTATTTTTTCTTGTTTATCATTGAATTTTCTTATTATATTTGGCTTTACTATAAAGCAGAGCTGTGGAAACGGTAATTGTTTGGACCCCAGCAAAAAGTGTCCAGTAGGAAATTCTGCAGGAACGTACTGGACCAGCGGGAATCATGAAATTTCGCACCGGATCCCGCTGGAAAATTTACAGCTGGATTATTTCCAGCTGGATACTTTGCTGGATCGCACTGGGGGAATCCAGCTAGAATTTTCCAGTTAGAAAACCGCACTGGGTCTAGTTGAAAAAAATAATAAAAACCAGTGTGACAATCCAGTGTGAATTTTCCAGTTATAGATCCCGAAAACCAGTGCGAATTTTCCCGTTATAGATCCAGTGAAACTAGTTCAAAAAATTTCAGTAACAAGCTTTCCAGAACATAATTATATTCCTATTATTATTATTATTCACTATTATATTATTATTATTATATTATTATTATTATTATTATATTATTAATTATTATTATTTATTATTATTAATATTAATTTGGATTGTTATTATGTCATTGGCGTTATTAATATAATAATAATAATAATAATAATAATAATAATAAATAATAATAATAATAATAATAATAATAATAATAATAATAATAATAATAATAATAATAATAATAATAATAATAATAATAATAATAATAATAATAATCATAATAATAGAAGAAAATAAAAAATAATAATAATATTATTATTATTATTATTATTATTATTATTATTATTATTATTATTATTATTATTATTATTATTATTATTATTATTATTATTATTATTATTATTATTATTATTATTATTATTATTATTATTATTATTATAAAACTTGACTCAACCACCTCGCAAAATTCTACCTCGGTAGTTAAATTACCGATCAAAATCTACATATATATATATATATATATATAATAGTATTTATATAGGTATAGTGTTTATATTTATATATTATTATATATCTATTGTGTTTATATATA
>JABUQX010083660.1:0-32141 GCA_015478945.1 Trachelipus rathkii | reverse complement strand
TAGGCGTTTTGAAATACTTAAAATAAAACAAAAATAATACAGCTAGGTTTATATCAATATTGGAATGAATGGAAAAGTTTTATCGTCTCCTCAAAATTGAGGGAAACTAATTCAATATCGAAACCTCAATGTTTAAATTAATATGATATAATATATATATTATACTATCATATATATTATATTATATATATATATATATATAAAATATATATATAATATATACTATATATATATATAATATATATATATATAATATAATAATATATATATAATAATATATACTAATTATATATATATATATTATAATATATATATAAATATATATATATAATATATATATATATATATATATACTATATTATATACATATATAATATAAATATATATTATAAATATATATATATATAATAATATTAATATAATATATATAATATTATATAATACTATATATATATATATATATTATATATGATTATATTTTGATACCCGAAAAAGATTCAAATTAACATCCGAAACGAGAAATTTTCTTAATGTTTAATGCAGTTTTAAGACAAATTTTCCGCTATGCATTTTTTTTTTTTCATTAAAATTTTTTCATGGATAAATATTTTTATTATGATTTAAATTTTTATTGAAAGTAATTAAAGTTTTTTTTTCAAAAAAAAAATAGATTTAATGTAATTTTGTGGTAAGACACTTAATGTAGTTGTATTGATAAACATTAATTCATAAAATTTATTTTTAAATTAACATATTATGATATATACCGATTTTTTTGGATATGACCCCAAAAGCTTTTATGAATGATTTATGAAATTATATATAAATTATATATAATATTATATAAATATATATATTTAATATATATATATATATATAATATATATATTATATATATATAAATATATATATATATATATATATATATATATATAATATTATATATATATAATATATATATATATTATAATATATATATATATATAAATATATAATGTATATACATCCATTTATTCTATTGGATAGATATATATAAAATTCTTATATATATATATATATATATATATATATATATATATATATATATATATATATATATACTATATATATATATATATATATATATATATATATAAGTAGTTAGAGCACGTAAATATTGGACTGCCGAAGCTGAAAACCGGGAAATGAAAGATACGAACCCTGGAAGAATTTTTTAATTACCGTGGGAATTTCCCCCTTACTATCGAACAAAAAAAACGAATTTTTGGAAATAATAGAAAATAATAAAAATAAGATAAATTAATAAAATTAATTAAATTTTAATTAAATAAATTAATAAATAATAAAATAATTAAAAAAAAAAAGTAAATGATTTAATTACGAATATTATTTTTGATTGACGTGAATCATTCCCGCACCGGTTGATGGCCGCAGCGCACCGCCCACCGCACCGCACCGGCACCGCACCGCACCCGCACCGCACCGCACCGCACCTCACTTAGTAACGGATAGAGTTTTGAGACATGGGATCTCTCTCAAACTTGACACCCCATAGGGGTGAAGTAACCTCGTCCGTAGACGAGTTACTGGCCGATGCACCCATCAGGAGGGGACAGGCGGTGCTAGCCCCAAACCTGACGATATGACGTAGGAAGGCTGAAACTGGTAATACACCCTTCATATAAGGTACCCACTTCATATATGGAGTTAAATAAACGTACACCCCCAAAGGGGGTCTCCAGCCCACAAAACCTGAAATATTGACATAGAACGACGAAACCTGGTATACACCCTTCATATGAAGGTACCCACATCATATATGGAGGTAAATAACCGTACACCCCAAAGGGGGTCTCCAGCCCCCCAAAACCTGAGAAATTGACACTTAACGGACGAAACTTGGTATACACCCTTCATATAAAGGTACCCACATCCATATATTGAGTTAAATAACCGTACACCCAAAGGGGGGTCTCCAGCCACAAAACCATGAAATCATCTACACTAGAACGACGGAAACCTGGTATACACCTCATATAGTACCACATCATATATGGAGTAAAATAGCCACACACCCAAAGGGGGGGGTCTCACAGCCCCCAAACCATGACAATATTAATACATAGAACGACGGAAACTTGGTTTTTATTATACATCTTTCTTTATGATGTATTCCTCGTACAGAAAAAAAACAATTTAAACATTTTTATTCTTTCTTCGTGTTTTATAACTTACAAATTTTACGTTTTATACACTACCCTAACAGCAGATTAATCAGTAATCAAAAAACTGGACCTCCCAACCCTTTCCGTGATCTTAATTGATTCAAGTCATATTTTTACTAAAAATTTTACGTTTTTACATACCCTAAATCAGTAAATCAACCACCCAACCTTAACTTCTGTCAACCTTCCATGGTCTATTTATCTATTGATCTATTGATTTAAGTCATATTTTTACTAAAAATTTTACGTTTTTTTGCATACCCTAAATCAGTAAACCATTAAATCAACTGTCCTCCTCACCCTCCAACCATAATCATTCAATCTATTGATTCAAGTTCATATTTTTACAAAAATTGTCGTGTTTTATACCCTAATCAGTAAATCAAGATAAAAAAATCAGTTAAATCAGTAAATTCAACTACCCTCCAACTACCAAGTACCTTCCATATCTAGTGATCATTGTTATTTACAGACTTTGGCTTTAACGCTCATTTACTCTTATAAAATTACACAAAAACTTTTATTATTTGTTAAACTTAAAAAAATTTGCATTTTTACATACCACTAAAGCAGGCATCAAATCAGTAAATCAGTAATCAAACTGTCCTCCTCACCTCCTACCCTTCCATGATTCATATATTATTGATTCAATTCATATCTTTGTAACAGACAAATATTCTCTTTGGATAAAAAATCGAGAGTCAAGGAAAGGATTTTTTTGCTTGAAAGCATAATTACGTGAAGTAACACTTTTTCTTGTCTCATTAGTGTTTGGTGTTAACCTAGAATGACGTTGGTAAATTGATGTTCCGTGCTCCTGCTACAGTCTTGTGTCTGTCCTACAGGATGCGGGAGAAAAACCTTTCTTATTATTAAACATTTTAACAGACTGAGACTTAGCAAAAGCCTAATACGTGAAAAACATTTAAGGAAATGATGACGAAGGAAAAGGTAATGATTACAAAGAAGATGCGAAAGAAGAAGGAATATGATGAAGAAGAGGAAAATGACGATGACGAAAATTATAATCCTTGACGATTGATGCATAAAATGAATGAGGATATAGCAGAAACCTTTACAGTTTACTCTCATCATTATAAACATCACAGTAGTTTTTATAACACAGAATATCTTTCCTCAGAATAAGTATATGAGGGGATTGTGTCTTTAATCACACAGTATTTAATTTTGTTTTGGGGCAAAGAAGGATATGAGTTCAAGGTCAATGTTTTTGGCTACCCAAAATAAAGATGTTCCCTTACTCAGTAAAAAAAGAGTTTCCTAGAACTGATTTATTGCTTTAAGGTTTGTAAAATTTATATAGTTTTAATAAAATTTCAACAATTTGTAGTAAAGTTATTTAACGTGTCTATCCTCAACAGAAAGATTTATAACAAAAGTATTAACAGATGAATATAATTATCTTTGTTTCAAGATGAATGATCTGATTTATATACGAGGTTTGTTTTAAGAAACTTTTGAATAATTGTAGTTATATTTGATGTAGTAATATAATGTACACGAATGTTTCAGAAATTAAAATGTACTTAATAAATAATCAGCAGTTCTATGTGTAAGTAAACTGCGTAGTGTAAGTAAATCTGTCGTGAGTGTAGTAAATCTGCGTGTGTAGTAAAGCTTGTGTGTGTGTGTGTGTGTGTTGTGTGTGGTGTGATGTGTAGGTGTCGATGTGCTGGATAAAGTGTAAATTGTTAAGTTATCGTATGGTAATGTATAAGTGGTCGATGTGATTAAGTCGGTTCTCGTGAATGTTGTTGATAAGTTCAAAAAACATAAAATGTTGTGTTCTAAATAATAATAACATAGGCATGAAGTAAATAACCTAAGCCTATAAATTAATTTAAAATAAAATAAATTGAAATAATCAAAAAAGTTAGATTAACATAAAAGTAATAGAAAACTATAGAAAAATATAAAATAAATAAAATATATAAATAAATTAAAGTTATTAAAACAAAATAAAAATTGTAAATTAATTATGAGTTCAACGAAGCAAAGTTTAAACAGTAAGAGCAAGAGAAAGTTAAACAAGTAAAGCGAAGTTAAATTCAGAAGCAGAAAGTTTAAGCAGTAAGCCGTAAAACAATAGAGGTGTTACCTAACTAGGGGGGATTAGTATGCTTCTGTTTTACAAATAAAATGCTTTAATCATGTTCTTTGTATGCTTTTTAACTCACATTTTTTTAGTAAAATTTCGTACAATTGTAGTAAAAATAATAATGTTTTATAGTCAGTATATAAATAATTTATTTAAAGTATTAATATACAAAATAAAAAAACTATCTCAGAATTTCGACTCTTCAAAATTCATCCTGTGACATTAATCAGTAAAAGAGAAAGTTAAAGGTAAGCAGAAAGTTAAAGCAGTATAACGCAGAAAGTTTAAAGCATAGCAAGTAAAAACAAATAGAGGTGTTTACCTAAACCTAGGGGGGGAATTAGTATGCTTTTGTTATTTACTGCTTTACTGTCTTTAACTCATGTATTTACTGCTTTACTCACATTTTTTTGTAAATTTAATTTATGTATTATATTACAAATGTTTATTATTTTCAGATAGAAATGAATAAAGTACATAAACAAAATATAACAAAACTAATGGTAATAAATCTATGAGTTTAAAACAGTAAAGTAAAGCAGTAAAGCAGAAGTTAAAACAGTAAAGCAGAAGTTAAAGCAGTAAGCAGTAAAACACAGTAGAGGTGTTACCTAACATTATTACCCTTAGGTGGGGAATTAGAATATGCTTTTGTTTTTACTGCCTTTACTCTATAATCATGTTTTACTTGACTTTTTTTATACTCACTGTTTGCTCTGTTAAAAATTTCGTACAATTGTAGTAAAATTTAAAATGTTTATATATACAGACATCTGAATTTTTTCTTACTTACATACAGTTGTTTTTAAAATTTATATTTAATTAAAATAATATAAGTAAAATAATGTTAAATAATATATGTGTTAATAATAGGTCTGTAATGAGTTACAAAGTTTTAGAATCGCGAAATGTTTTAATAAAAATGTCTTAAGTGGATGAAAGTGAAGAAGATGATGATATTTAAACTTGTCCCTAAAAAGATCTTTGAAAATGTTTAAGTATGAAATACAAAATGAGATGACTTATAGTTATTATACTTTTTTCATTTCGCATGCGGATACGCGGAATATTGCGCGCTGGCGGAGCGCACGCTTGCGGGGCGCGGGTATATTGCGCCTTCGGGCGTGCAATTCGCGGGCGGCGTTCGCGACGGTGTTTACTGCACGGGCGCGGACTCGGTGAACGTTTGCGGTCACTGTCTGAACTGGTCTCAACTTTGTAACTCTTTAGATATATATTCTGTCATGCTAAGTGTTATAAAAATCTATGTAGTAAGGAGGCATTTCTAGCAGTACTGTATATACACTTCGGATTCCTCGATAACTTATAATTCCTAGGGTATAGAACACCTATCTCTTAGGGGGCGTTCGGGGTCAGTTACGAGGCCTTGAAATAGGCTTTGAAAAAGTGGCATAGTATAGGGCCTTATCTCATGTGGCACTCCTGGCCTATTGTGGCATCATTTTGGCACTCATGGGCACTCCCCTTGAACACTCGGGATATAGGAACCTCATTGGCACTTACCATTGGATCACCTAGGCACTCCCTCGGCACTCTCTACTACTCAGGTAGAACACTAAATAGAACTCCCTAGGTAACTTCTTTACGGTGATTGGGAACATCAAAAGCCATCAGTTAGGTGGCCAAATTGACCCATGGTATATTGCAAGGTCAAAGGCGAAATATCATGGTCAAACAGTAACATCAAAAAAGGGCTAAGTCCCTAAGGAAGGACTAAAAATTTTCCGTTGAGGTCAAATTTGAACCATGGAAGACAAGGGTTGGTCGAAATACTGGGTGTGGTTGGTTTCAAAAATTTGGACATGGACTACCAAAGTGCGATTGGTTCGTGTGTTTGTACGTGAGTATAAGCTGTAATGTAAGTGTCTATGAGTCAATGTAAGCTGTCATAGTGAATCGTGTGTTAAGTGCTAAGTTTCGTGATGTGATGCATGTGTGTGGGTGTTGTGTGTGTGTGTGTGGTGTGTGTGTGTGTGTGTTGAACGACATGTGTACACGAGTGTTGTGTGTGTGTAGTGTGTAGGTGATCATAGTTAGGATTAGATCTAACATGTGCCTCGCATTCAAGTTGAGGAAGAATAATGTGAACGGGTGGGGCACGAGTGGCCAGGAACAAATTGGACGTGGGCAAAAATGCCATTGAGTGATACCGGCAAGCGTTAATGCCGAAATATTTTTCATGGGTCAACAGGTAACACGCACAGGGCAAAAATTTAGGGCTAAATTCCCTAAGGAGGATCATAAAATTACGTGGGCAAAAATGGACAATGAAGACGACAAGAGGTAGCCAAAATTTACGTGGGCAAATTGACATGAAGACAAAGGTAGCCAAAATTACCGTGAAGCCAAAATTGACACGCGAATGACAAAAAATACCGTGGGCTAAAATTGAAGGGAAGACCAAGGGTTGGTCGAAATTCATGGTCAACAACAAGGTTAAGACATCACAAAAAGGGCTAAGCCCTAAATGGTTACCCAAAAGAACATTACCGTGTGGCAAAAATGGCCACGGTCGACAAATTA
Organism: Trachelipus rathkii; assembly: GCA_015478945.1. Taxonomy (NCBI): domain Eukaryota; kingdom Metazoa; phylum Arthropoda; class Malacostraca; order Isopoda; family Trachelipodidae; genus Trachelipus; species Trachelipus rathkii. Next base: position 25,253 of record JABUQX010083660.1, on the reverse strand, counting down.
TGGGGGTACAAAGTGAGGGGGGCGGTAATAGATACAACGGTTGTGAATCAGCAACCGTTTGGCGCAACTTTTCTTCGAAGAAGGGTTGCAAAAATTACGGCTGCCAAAAAATTAGGGTGCCAAAAATTTGGGTTCAAAAATTTGGGTTCTCAAAAAAAATTAGGGTTCTCAAAAAATTAGGAGTTCTCAAAAAATTAGGCGTTTCTCAAAACAATATAGGGTTCTTCAAAAATTAGGGTTCTCAAAAAATACCGTGGGCAAAAATGACATGAGGAAGATTCACATAGGTCTTAGGCGTGCTGGGTTTTTTTCTGGGGCGTGGATTTTATCTTCGATGCGGGGGGGTTTTTTCGAATGCGCGTGGGTTTTTTCGTATGGGTGGGTCTTCGCAACATTTTATGGGTGTGGTAGGATTTCTTTTTGTTTTGGTGGGTAAAAGGGTTGGGTGGGTTTTTTCGTTGGGTGGGTTTTGGGGTGGGGTTTTTCGTTATTCCATATTACGCATCCTACTATACGCGTGTTTGCTAATTAGAGATAATTACTCAACGCATCCTCGTGAACGCAAAAGTAAAGTTAGTTCAAGATTTAGATTAGGAATAATAAATAAATTTCTTTATCTTTTATCTTTATCATATATTTAATTTATCATATAATAATATATCTTGTACGATGTCTATTCTATCTCCCTTTCACTATTCATTTGGGTTGATTTCAAGGTTCACCCACCGCCAGTTCTTTTCTTTAGGTTATGATGATACCAGCGTCGATCCTTAACTACATTATTTATCTTTCCTGAAGGACTTTGAGACAGTTGGTGTAACTCGTTCTCGCTGATCCTTGATTTCTGTCTTGTGAGGTGGTACACATGTTTAATATTATAGTCAAAGCACCACTTAATATTCCTAGTATGCAATATAAAGGTTTATTTATGTGAAGAACTTAAATTTCAGATTTAGACCTTATCAGATTGGTAAAAAAGGTAAATCATTAACCTTTAACCTTTTTCATCATATTATTAACCTTCCATCATGTTATGGTCAATAATTAATTTAATTGGACAATATATGTCCCTCTTTTTCATCGTCATTGCTTGAAACCAATGAAAATCTTGTGTTGTTTCCTCAATTACTTCTTCGGTAACTTAATCCTCAGTTGTAATTTATTACTTTGATTGAAAGAAATTGAACAAATTTGATTTTTAATCATTGGCTTCAAGGAAGTTGAGCTAAAAAGCTTGAATTTTTATTTTCGAATGAAGAAAATGATTGCTGTGAAAATCATTATATCTCTTCTAATAGAATCCATACATTTTTTTTTTTTTAAATACAGATTTCACACCACTCCGGGCCAGAGCCTAATCAAGGGGGGGTGTTATTATTAATACATCATTATCACTAACGATCATCGATTCCTATATGTATATTTGTAAACATTAATGTGTTATGGAACGAAAAATATCAATTATAGTCGGTAAGCCGAACCTTCGATTTCGATTGAATTATTGAAATGTTTTGAAATGTCTGTGCCAAAAAACGATATCGTAAATAAAAACCAAAACAAAAAAAAAACCGTAAATGTGGAGACCTAGAAGAGAAAGTTATAAAGGTCTCGGCATTCATCTTCTATTTTTCAAAGCCCATTTACATCAGATGCATTTACAAAAAAATAGAAGGAAACAAAAATTTTAAGGCCAAATTTTTTATGGCAATCCCTTATGTTAAATGAAGTCAAAATAAATTAATTCAATTTTTTACAAAATTTAGAGAGTTGTTTTTGATAAATTCCTCAGGTAAATGTTTTTTAGATTGTAACTCAAAATTATTTTAATGTTGACTTTAAAATCGTGGCTTGGCAGGAATTTAATAAAATTTATGATGATAAACAGGCACATTATTAAACGGTTATTATCAATAAAAAATACTAACTTCATGCCTCAGATAGGGCCTAATAAGTCGTTTTTTAGAGAATCAAGTTAGGCATTGAGAAAATTGTCACAAATTGGCGATATTTTTTGAAACTTTAATAAATTCAAAAAATTTTTTGATGATAACATAAAATCATCAGTTTAACATATTTAACAAACAAAATAGATTTGAATTTTGATGATGATTCAATATATATCACTCATTCGCCCACATTGAAAACTAGGGAACAAGCTGCGTCATCTGACCCAATTCTGAAGCTTTTTAAGCTCGAAAAAATAGTAGTAGTATTAAATTATTAATAAAATTAATAACTTATAGAACACTTTGGGCAAACAAAAATTATTGAGCACAAAATTATCCCTAATAACTTAATAATATCCAAACACAAATTAACCAACAAAGATTCAGAAAAAAACACGACGAAGGAGCCTTTAAAAAAATAAACACCAAAGGTCATATGAATTAGGCTTTGTTTATAATATAGGTTTCAACAAAATTCACGCACATCATGACTCAACTCGCCGATAGGAATTTATGAAGGGATTTTCCACTTCTCTGACTTATGAAAACAACCAACCCACACAGCCCCAACTATGTTAGCTAATTCTCGAATATGTGCGTCGGAACCCTCCATTCTAGAGCATGTTCCTCTTACACCTCCCAGGTTCTCTTTATTCTTTGTAAACTCTCTTTTAATCTGGGTTCCTCCTATCACTCTCCTATCTCTGTTTTCTACTAAGTCTTCCATATGAAAATGCCTTCCTACAATAACATAAGATATTAGTTGTCAAATAATTGTTGTTGTTAAAGTATTCTTGTCCTTCATATATATATAGTTTTATTAATTATTAAGTAGAAATCTCGACCAATTATGCGATAGTACTTTCATAAATTCCGGACACCAATTTAAAGGATATTTGTACCCATGGGATTTGAGTATGTATATTATTCTTATTGTTTTCTTTTCTTTAAAATAGCACGGTATATGTATTATATATATATATATTATATTTTATTATAATATATATTATTATATATATATTATTATAATATTTTACTTATATATATTTATATATTTTATTAATAGTATATATACGTATATATATAATATTCATAACTTGTCTCTCAGGAAGGTTATAGTCTCTCTACGGAAACAACAAACTATCAGTGAGACCCATCGAGAAAAGGTTCTTTGGGTTTACACTGGCCTAACGACTAAACTCGCGTGGTTTTGACAGACCTGACTTCGCCGATGTTGGGAAGTTTATCATGGTAGAAAGCACAGCTACCAACATACTCATCTACGTCGTGATCGGACGAAGATGAGTTAATAGAGGAGAATCAGTCACTATACGCTCCGCTCACCCAGCCCTCGAACCTGGCCCTATCCCGCTTGCTAGCGCGAGTAGCATCTACCTCATGACACGTTCATTATATATTTATAATTTTATATAGAATATTAAATAATATGTATACTAGTATATATCTTTTCCATTATATAAATCTATAATATAATATATAATTAATTAATAATATATACTAGATACATATAATAAAATACATGATATACAGTAACTAAATCATTATAAGGGTATATTTATATAATTATCATATATTTATATATACTTATATTCTACTATATTATATAATAATACTAATATATAGATATATATTATATTATTTATTATATATACTTTAACTATATAACTGTAGATCGTATATACGGTGTCTTAATAATTTCGCTTATATATAATACTACTTATTACTTAGTATTATATAACTATATTAATCAGATATATTATATAAGTAATATATATTTATATATATATTATTATATTCATAACGATCTAATATATATATATCTAAAGTTAAAATGAAGTTTTTTACACTTTAGAATAGAATTGTTTTTATAGTTTTCAAAATTGACTTGATAAAACATACTTATTCGAAATATAATTTTTGGAACGTATATATAATTATAATAACGTTAATATATCGTTAATATCATAATCTATATTATTATAGTTCAAAACAGTTAAAATAGTACTTAATAGATAATATAATAAATCTTATATATATAATATATATAAATATATAATATGAAATATATAATATATCCACAGCATAAATTATTTCGTTTTGAATATTCTTTCAATGGGTCTTCACCTCAATTTATTAACAAATACAATTTACAATACTTTTCAATTTGACATTTTTTTTTTATTTAAATCGCCAATTCCAGAGTTAACTTTTATTTATTAAAAATAAATAAATAATTAATTAAATAAATAAGTTAAATATATAAATAATTAATAAATTAACAAGTAAGAAATATCAAATAAATTTTACTATCAAGATTAATTATATTGAATGAGGCGAAAAACACTCAAAGATTTAAATTTAAATATGTACTCGTAGATATGTTGTTTACCGTGGCTCAGTGGTAGTTCGATAGAGTTGCGAGGTTTAGGGTTTGGGTTCGATTTCTCTTCGTTGAATAAGATTATATGCCCTTGAGATGTAAACTTTTATAAAAAAAATATGCATATATGAATTTCTTAAAATTTATCTACCCTGAATTACTGTTAGTTACATTGTTAAAAAATTAATCATTCAGCACGTATTTTTTAATGTATCAAGTAAAATGGGGTTGAATTTTTTTCTTTATCCTCCCTGTATGTCCCCACAGATGAGGGTAGGGTGCGTAACATATACGGAAACAGATAGTTAAATAGAGAGCATGACGTAAGTCGTACTGAAAGCCTTACACACCCTCACCTCATACCCTTAAGTGCCAGCCCGGCGCAGACAAATATTCACCACATCATCCGGACCCCCACTGTGGTATCTCGTCAGTCAATGTAAGGGCCTATAACCATAACCCCTCCCTCACAAAACCCTGCCATTCATTTCCTATTATGCACCTTTCTTCTTGCTTTGAAACCATTTTCCCTATTTTTTTTACCTTATCAACCATCTCCTTTACTGTCTAAATCCACTTTTTTTTTTTTTTAGGTCTCCCAGCTGGTCAATTTCCAACAAACTCACCACTATACATCTGCTTTAACAACGACCATCGATATCGATCCCTTATTAATACTACCAACCATTTAATACATCTTTCATTCTCTCATCATGCATTCATTCTTTCACACCAAACAACTCTCTAATGCGTTCATTCTTCATTTTATTAATTCTTCTCACACCTAACACACCACTAAGAATATCCATCTGAACAAACTGCACCTTAGATCTATGCCTCTTATTCCACACCATAGTTTCGCTGCTATACACTAACACTGGTAACAACATACCATCATACGGAACACTAGCGCAGTCAAGACGCAAAAACCATTACCTTTACATTCACCAAAGATTTAATTGCGCCAGTCACCTTCCTACCACTCATAACTTTCCTACTACACTCTGCATCATCTGCTCCTTTTCATCCAAAATAAAGTCAAAATATTTTAGCTCAGATACTTGTTCCAATTGCACACGATCCAACATGATTTCACACTGCCGACTCCCCTCACCCATCTCCATCACCTTGCTCCTATCTACATTTACTTTCAAACCCCTCCATTTATACAACCTATCAAACCCCTCGACCAATCCTCTCAAGCTTTATTCAGATTCGTCACACAAAACCAAGTCATCGGTGTGCAGTAAGCACAACACCCTCCACTCTCTTCCATTCTCCATCTGCCTAACAGCCTCCACTGCCACCCTTACCATTAATGCTTTTATCACCCTATCCATAAACAAATTAAACATCCATACAGACATAACATATCCCCTCTCACACCACTGTTAATATTAAACTGTTCACTTTCCACTCCATTTATTCTTCCACATGCTTCACTATCGACATAGATACTTTTGATTCCATTCAGAAGCTTACCACCAACCCATGTATCACTAACATATGTCACAAAGCTTCGCTATATATCCTGTCACACGCCTATTGCAAGTCCATAAAGCCTAAATACAATTGTTCTTTTTCTCTCTCATTTTCTCCATCATTTGCTTCAATGTGAAAATTTGATCTGCACATTCTTTACCACTTCTAAATGCACCTTTTTCTGCAACAATCAACCCATCAGTCATTCGACGTACTCTTTCAGCCAAAATACCAGTATATATCTTCTCTACAACACTCAATAAACTAATTTTCTAATAGTTTCTATAGTTCCCCTAATCTCCCTCACCCTTACTGCTCTCCTCCAATCCTTCTGAACTACACACTCCACAAACGCTTTGTTGCGCAACTTCCATATCTAATCAGTCACAATCTCGCCTCCAATCTTGATCACCTGACCAGTAATTCCATCTATACCTGCTGATTTACCATGTTTCAACTTTCTCACTCTACCTTATTTCCTCCTCCCTACAAATTACCTATCTCCAAAATACCTATTTCTTCTTACACCCTCAAACCCACAAACATTTACTAGCATCACCTCTGTATTAATTATTTCATGTTTTTTGGAGCCAAAGTTAATTGCCACTGATATTTTATAACAAGAAAGTTAATACTTAATTCAAGAATGATCGTTTTTATAGTTGAATTATTTATATTTACTTCTGAGCAAAACTAAACTTTAAATTCGTTTTTATATCCATATTTTCAGGTCTCTCATGAAACTTAGTTTAAGAAAATTTCTTCTAATTCAAATAAAGTCTTTCCTCGATATTTTAGTTTGAAATGTTTGTATTAAATTCACTCCAACTTATAGCGACAAACTTATACTTGATGTGGTATATTTTCATCCTAAATCAAAGTTAAGTATTCTTGTCACTAGATGTAATCCATGAAGGATACCTTCTATGATCTCACATTCATCTCCTTTCTCCTCTAACATACTATCTTCTTTTTTCTTCTTCTATTGTCGACCCCTAAGGTTCTACCGATACTAGTGATTAGGAATACCCTTTCTATAACAACACTTCCGCTGCATAGTCACTTGAGATATTTCTTAGGGTATTGTATTTCCTCTTCCAGTTTTTCAATTAATCTCCTTAAAGGCCACCAAACTCCCGCAATAACCATTATCATGGATCTCTGTGCATGTACTCTATTTTTTTATACCGAACTCTTTTAAACTCCTCATCTCTTGTCATAATCGAATGACCATGAACAACGCATTCTGTCAACTGAAGACACTAATCCATTTATTATCTTTCTCTCTATTTACTCTCCTTTTCTGCATTCTTTACCATGCCCTTGACAAAACCTTACTGTACTTACTTAACAACACAGAAACACTTTCTTTTAAATTCCCCCAATCCGATTGCCAACCTTCATTAAACAATTTGCTTTGAGGGAACCGACGCGGTTTTGTTGTGTTCTTTTATAACCTTATGCACACACCTTAAGGGTTAAAGCTCCTTTAAATCCTCCTCATCTCTTTAATTTATCTCTTCACTCACAATTCCTCGTTTCGATATGCTGTTTTTATCATCTTCATAATTTTTTAACTCCCATGACCAAATTGTAGATGTAATTTTAGCAATTTGATTGCTCCCTCGGTTCTAATAACCATTACCTTTTATACCTGCCATACACTTATCATTTTAACACCCTCTTGGTTAGGCAAGTACCTCCTGTAAATGCTACTGTGTATAGTGTTCTATGTGTTAATCTATCCCCACAAAATCAACCTTTTTTCATTTCAAAAATCTATCTTACGTTCATCTTTTCCATGGTCTTCTTGCCCTACTTAACCTGGAATTTCTCTCTTGACACTTCAGTCCTAACCAAAATTAATGGCGCTACTCTACAATGTATCATAACAGCTTAAAAGCTACTACTTATTCTCCCCAAAAATGCCTTCTATTGTTGTTGCTTGTTCCTCATTCATTCTTTGTATGTCTTTACTGATCTTACTAGAACCCTTCTTAGCATTTCTCCCACCAAATGTTGCTACGCACATATCCAAATCCCTTGACCATTTTCGACCAATCCTCTCTTCTCTTATGTTCCTCCCAGAACCTTCTCTCTATCTTCTTCCCAGCAAATATCTCATGCAATGAGTCTTTCATCTTAACAAAAGTAATATTCTCACTTCCCACTGAAGCCAGCACTAACTGTTTCTTAGTTTCTTCCACCCTTGAGTTATCTAACAACAGATAACCTTTCATTTCTTCTCCTACACTAACTCCAGCTTTCTCACAATCCTCATAAATCCTTAAACCGCTGTATGTATGCCCTCATGTTCTCCTCTTTCTTCCTCTGAATGTTAAAACAAAAAATCTCCAATCTATTGAATCATCACTCACCAAATTCTCCATATATCCTTTTCTTTCTTTCAGTTGTTTATCTGGTATTCCTCTAATCACCTTAGAAGCCTCTCCTCTCACACTTAATTTTTCTTCTATTCTGGTGAACCTGCATCAATCCGCATGCACTTTCCCTGTTTTACCAATCTAACCAATGTCAACTCTTCTACCTCTCCCCTAATTGGGCACCTATGTACTTCCTTATGCTTCTCTCTCTCTCTATTCTCTTCTCTCATCCTCTGAACCTCCCATTCCTATTTATTAAGGATGTTAATGTATAAACTGACTTTAAATGATTAGAAAAAACAACAATCCTTAATTAAGCAAAGATAGGTTTGGATTAACCTTAACAACTTGAGTCGAGGTTAAATATTGTGAAAGAATGATTTATATGGAGACAAAAAACAAGAGATGAAACCGTTTGTATAGTTAATCGTGTTAGTTGATTTCGTTTTTCATTGGTTTATATACACAACACAGATAGGAATACCACTTAAGAAAGCTAAAAAGGTACTCATTCAATATTCTAATTTCCTTTAATACCTTTTACCATCAAGGAGATCGATGAATGATGAACGATGAGAATGGGATGAAATAAAACATATCTTTAAAACAACTTAAGTTATAAAATTTATCTTTTTATTATATATAGTTCCTCTAGATATTGAAATTTAAAATTACATTTGCTTAAAGTGAAACAAGAAAAAGAGCTTTAACAAGGCGGTAGGATTTGAAAGGAAAGGACAGTTTATAATCCTTTTAGCTTTAGCCTTGGCGGTAATTCCTTTCCGACTTCTTGTTACATTGTTTATTCCCAGACGCTACTAAAAAATTCATATATATATTATATATATATATTAATATATATATATTATTTATATATATATATTATATATTATTATAATATATATTATACTATATATAATATATATATAAAAAAATTAGACTCACCAGCTGAAAAGTATTATATACTAATCTTAGATATATATAATAAATTTATAATATATATATATATATATATATTTATATATTAATATATAATACATAGATTATATATTATTATATAAGCAGAATTTGGAAAGGAAAGAGGAAGGATAAAATTGGAATGGTAGCGGTGAATTTCGAATAAACACAATAAGTCACTAGCTTAACAAGAGGCCATCCCCTCCTACTATGCGCACTATTCGATGATGAACAACCACACCAGGCCCAAGCACCTCAATGAGGTCAAGATAATGGCGTCCAGATATTTCGGAGGCTAGCGTGTTCGATGATTACCGTCCACGAAAAATGACATTGTAGGTACGTTGGAATTCATCTATAGTTTCGAAATGAGAAAGAAACCTTTACTGAAAAGAGTGTTTGGATTCCACCTAAACCTACTAGTTTTTGAGATGCTACCCACTGAGAGAAATTCAATTGTGAAGTTTGGAGAATTTCACTTGGTGACATACCAATCGCGCCTAAAGGGAGCATTTCAAATTTTGTATTTATTTCCCAATGTAAAATAACTGGTCAGATGGGGGTCTAGGCTCTTTAACAATAAGACCTTTTACTAAATATAAGTGTTCATACGGTTTTAAGGAATAAACACAGATGCACAAATGCTGTAAGTGCAAGTTTTCCTACGGGACGTGCAGGTGACTCCAACATTAACCAGCATTCTAGATATTAAAAATATCTTTCTCAATACATTTGATGTGATAACAGTTTCTGTACGGCTCGATTTCTGTTATTGTAAGCATCAGATGGAGGGTATGTGAAGATGATTGTGCCTTACGAATAGATGCGGGAGATCAGTCATTGAAAAAACCATTAAAAGGAGAAGAAAATGCACTACAATCAGTCAGATTTCAGAATATGATCATTTTCTCGTTGTAAATACTATAAGGAAAGCATCGTTAGATCTGGTTAACAGGAAGCGTGCGCGTTATAGCTTCTAGCAGGATATAACCCCTGGATATTTTCTGGAGCGAACAATTATCCAGTAGTGTTGCGCTATTTCGACGAAGAGTTCGATGAAGTCAAAAATTTATTGGCTTTGAAGAACTGAAAGCTTGACGCAAAAACCATTGCTAAGCCTTGACGAGATTTTTCACGGATCCGGGAATTGAGGATCGAGAATGGCTGGGATTGCGAGTTTCGAAGCTGATTCTAGATGTTAGCAAGTAGAAGGAGTCTGCCAGCAATATGCAGAAAAAGTATAATAAAGCATGTTCTTTACATGCTCTTCCAAACAAACAATCTAGTAGTTAAATGATTTGAATACATCCAGAAATCCGCAAACTGTGGGAACTATAAAGGACATTATTACATTTTTTTCGCGATCCGGTCTTGAGAAGAAAATTAAGGCCACATCCGGCAAGCCAGTATGCCAGACAGAGTCTGAACTAACACAAGTGCATACGTGTTTAAGGAAGCACTTGTACGAAATGACGGGCAGCATTAGAAATCCTTCCATGATAGAAAATTCCCACAAAGAAAAGCGTTTTCATCTGCATTCAGCGGATTGTCGTCGTCATTCTTGTAAGCATAGCATGAATAGTGATTCGCGAAGACTCTGCGATGTTTAAGAGCCAGTTGTTAAATGCGCGCCAGTCCAAGACCTTGGAATTCATCAAAACCTCGCAGCCATTCAATATTATTGTGGAAAGGTTAGGACACATCGGAAAAGATTTAGAAGAAATCACGATTGAAGTGTTAAAAGAAGCTAATCAAATCGCGCGAACCAACTGGTGCTTGATCTAAAATTAACCACCTTTTATGGTAGGAGCGAGTACCCAGCAACCATGCAAGCAACAAACCCACGAGTTCTGGAGAAGATCCTTAAATTAACTCCGTATCTATTCCAAACCTTTTGGAATTACGGTTTTACCAAAATACACTGCTTAGCATGACCTATCTACTCCTTTCCAATGCTACTCGATAATCATCGATGAGTAAGAGGACAGCCTTCATATTATTTACCACTTGAAGGCATAAAGAAAGATAGAAATGTACAAAAATTGAAGCAAGAAGTTGAGTAGTGAAGAACTAAAAGAACTTGTTGTGTCTCCCAAGTCTTAAGGAGACTGAACCTTTCTTTCCGTCGACAAAAGAGCTTGCGATTGATACTACTGCCCGCATACACCACGACCAGTACAGATAGAACATTCTTTTGCAGTACTCTGCGAAGAGTTTCAAGACTTGGCGTGCGAAGTACCATGGAGACGAACAGTTAACGAGACTGCTATGCATGAGTGTTATACAGAAAATTTTGTTTGACAATTAGAATTAGTTATTTCAAACAGTAATGTTGAATACAATTTGCGTTGAACTCAAGGAAATTACTTTTTAATAATATCATTTTGCAACTGCTTCTTATTCGTGACAAAGCCCCTTTGGATATTGTATTTGATTTCTATTGTTTTAATAAAATAATTTTTAATATAATCATTAAATTATTTCCAAATGTTTCTCATTTATTTTTCTTTCTTATATAGTAATATTATAATATAATATTATATATATATATAATATATATTATATATATTATTTTATAATATATATATATATATATATATATTACTATATATATATAATATATTATATATATATAAGATATATATATAATATTATAATTATTATTAATATGATATATATATAATATACTCTAGTATAGTTATATATATTATATATATTATTAATATATATTTATATTATATATATATATATATATATTATATATATATTATATATAGATATATATATTAATATTATGTATAATATATATATATAATAAATATATATATATATAATATTTATAATTTATATTATATATATATATATATATATCATGGTTATCTTGGCCTGCAGGGCCATAATTTCTCAATATTGAGTCACTAGTTTATTTATTATGCGAGAAGAATATATTTAATGATATTCCACTTCATATTTTAAATTAAATATTTTGCTATAAAGTCAATTTATTTTATTAATAAAAATCGACAACAACAAGTATAAAAATATTAGCTTGTAATACGATAGGAAGATAATTAATTTTAGACTTATCACGTTAAGAAGTGTAGTGATATTATTATTATTTAAATTCTATATATATAAGATACTGCCAAAGATTATAAAAAGGCTGAGAATTTTATGTAAGGCTTTTTTGCGTTTCTACTATCGTTCCTTTAATCTTGTGGTTGATATATTTACTTAATTTTATTGTGAGTAAAATTCCTCTTTTGTCTGTGACTGATTTTGAAAACCATACAAGCTACTCCAGAACCTTTTATTTATTCTTAGTGAGAGTTGGACCTGTTATTCAGGACAAAGTTTTAAAAGGATAATAATAGTGTTCAATACCCTAACACCAATCTATTAGTGAATGAAACTTAACGTCGTTTGTCATCGATGCGATATACTTTGACACGTTTGGGTGGGCCTTGTCGGAAGATATAACCAACCATTATTCTTTCACACTTTGCTGAGATTCAATACTCGCATCTATTTATTCTTTCCAGGTCTCTCTCCACGTTGTCACCATGTAATAAATGACTACAACTGTGCCAGGATGGCTAAAGAATTAGCTAAGGCAAAGAGTCCTCTGAATTCATCAAAGTAAAGAGAGAAAGTCTTACAAAGAAAGGTAGAAGTTGTGAGCAGAAAGAGCCATTGAAGCTGAAGAGCGGAAGATTACCTTCTCAAGATGAGAAGAATCTGAAAGAATGCTCACAAGAAAGAGAAGCTGAAGAACTTCGCAAAGAGAGAAAAGCTGAAGGACAATGCTCAAACTCAGAAAGAGGAGAGCAGAAGAGCTGAAGAGATGCTCAATAAGAGAGGGAAGCTTGAAAGGACATGCTCAAACTAAGAAGAGGAAGCCCAAACTTCAAGAAATGTATAGAACGATGCGGAACAGCTGAAAGACCGAACGCCCACGGAAACTTTGAATTGGAGAAAAATAAAGACTGTCAATCGTCTCAATCAGTACCGTCATTCTACAAATGTATCCCCATCGAACCAATGTAAGTACGGAAATATGGCCCGTTACGTCGAATCGGACGAAAATGCGACGCGTTACCCACAACGTTTTTGAGAGTATGGACATCGTCAAATTGATCCGCAGTTTATGCTCGTTTATTAAGTGCGTGTTTAAATGGACGTGCTTGTCAGGATTTATAGCAAGTTGCCTCCAATAAAGCTATATGATTTTTCCGCTTAAAGGAAGCACCTCGCTTTCAATCATATGACCGAAGATGGTATATAGGAGCTAAGTTCAAAGAAATCAAGCCCGAAAGCAGAATTAGAGGAGGTCCATTACCATCTGAATTCGAATTAATTATTGTCAAGGTGGTTGAACTCTCAAGTTCAGCCAGATTTCAAGTTTAACGATCTAATAGTAGTTGGACTCAATACCTGTTGACCAAAAGACTAGCTGTATCTAGAGTAGGACTCTCTAGTTTAACGCATCCTTCTCGCGCTGATAATGATTTTACAAAGCAAGGGTAGCATCTTTGTTCAATAAGAGGAAGGAATTGATACCTTATGTGACATTGACGATAACAAGGAAACAAAGTCACAATAACGCAACCCCAACCACAAAGTTTGTGACATAGCCACAAAGGCGCCAGCGTTCAGGCTCTTGTTAGTTCTCCAATATGGAAACGATTTCCTCTAATCGGCATATTTATAATAGGTATTAACCGCAAGATACAATAACAGAGAAAAAGATGGCACGCCCCAAGAAAAGAAATACACAATGCTGCCGTTGATAATCCTATTAACAAAAGGGACTTTGCAGCTGCATGTCAAATGACGACGATGATAGAGTGTGTTGACTTGATTCAAAATGGTAAGACGGCTGTGAAGCGTCAATGGACAAATCGTCCCCGTTTATGTTGCCATTGTCAATGTCAGGATTATCCCTTTATCCGAGGTCATGTCAGGATTGATCCAAATTCAGACATTCCCTATGCCATAACGAAATGGTCTGATAATGCGTTGATGGTATCGAGTACTTCGTGTATACAGGGTAGTGGACGTAATTGTAGGAAAAGAGAGTTTCGTGAAAAATCCGATTTCATTCACAGCAAGATCAATAAAATGCTTTGATTGAAATTAAACTTAGGACGACCCTGAAGCAAGAATTTGGAATCAGACTCCGTTCTATACGGGTACGTCGAAGCTTTATGTCTGAACGACGCCTTATATGATAACATTGGAAAATCCCAGGCGCGCATAGTCGGAGACAATAGGTTACAAATTGATGATAAAATTTAAACCGCAATGGAACATCACTGTTTATACTTGTAAGAGCAGAGAATTCTATCGAAAAATAAAAATGATACCAACGTGCAAGCATCCATTGTCGAATTACGGTGTTAAGCGGGAAATGTACCTGAAATAAAAAGTAAATTATACCGAGTGGGATCACAACCATGTGGTGAATGTTATTATGAAGCTGAAAATGCTATGGAAAATAATAATGAATTACCGACGTGGACACAACCATTGTCGAGGTTATGAGCTGAAAATGCTATTAAAGAAAAGAAAGAAAAATTGATGTCGCAGTTAGAGATTTGCCGGACAAATATTTTCACTTTTTGAGCTCCACAAATTCTGATTAATGAGCGTGTTGATATTTCATTCCAAAATCTAAAATCTATATTTTTCCTTTTCTCTAATTTGTTAAATAAGAAATTAAAGTCTGAGGTGACAGCGGTGATACCTGAGGGTGTTAATAGTAGATTAGAAGGGAAGGGGATGTTCAGTAAACCAGTGGATGAATATGAAAGAAGAGCGAAGAAGAAAAAAACCTTAAAATTAAGCTTCATCTCAATAATATTGATCATCCTTTGAAGAATATTCAAGTGGAAATGATGATTGCCAATTGCATAGTACTGAAGGAAATAAAGAGAAGGAGAAGGAACTTTCAAGAAAGCCAATGAAAGAGAATGAGATATAGTAGAAACTCAGAAACATTACTCTCTATGCTCTTCTTACTCTCGTTTCAAGACTTTCTCATGCGAGTGGAGAAAGATATAACTCCTGATTAACAAAGGAAGTTGCAGGGACCGCTCCAATCCTTTTTCTCCCAGAGAGTCCCAATCTGTCATTTCACGATACATTATAGAAGGAATGTCGAAGGGAGGTGTGCAAAGAAGAACTTGGAAGTAGAAACTCAACCTTCGTGTAAACAGAAAGAGATTGCATCTTACATGTTTCCATTCGAGTCGAAATGTCAGGATAAAGAAACCGAACGGAATTGACAGAGAGGATCACGAGAACAAGGACTCAGAAACTTTTCAACGGATGAAAGCGATGACAGTTTGTAAATACCGTAGGAAAGACCTTTTACTCCTTCAGGCGAAGATATCCTTTGATTTTTTCAAGACGAAAGATGACACGTTACTTTGTCTTCTTAGGAGGGTGTTGTCAGGTTTATTATTGCCTGAGGGCCATAATTTCTCAATTATGAGTTACACTGTTTGTTATTGACATTTTAATGACTTTGTATTGACGTTTCAATTTTTCAGGGCTTCACAATTCCAAATTTTTCAATTTTATTATTAAATATAAATTGGACAAGGTGTGCAGAAAAAAATCTTAGCTATTTAATAATAGAAGATAATTATTTTTAGACTTATCAATTAAGAAGTGAATTATTATCTTTAGTTAATTGCTGAATATTAGTTAGCCAAATACCTTAAAAAAGCTGAATTCTTATGATAAGGGCTTTTTTGCTTTTCGTACTATCGAAACTTGTGGTTCGATATATTTATTATATTATTTTGTGAGTAAAATTCTGTTTTGTCCTTGACTGTTTGTCATTATTCAGCTGGTATTGGTTTTTTGATTTGTGTATTGGTATTGGTCTTGTTATTCGAAAGTTTTAAGGATATATTAGTTTTTTTCTCTCTCCAAATGATTATTGAAACTGGAACCCTGTTCTCGTCGATAAAATCTTGACAAATATATATAAAATATATATATAATATATATATATATATATTATTATATATATATATTTTATATTATATATATATTCTATATATCATATATATTATTATATTAATATTAATATAGTATTCTTGAATGAGATATTGGTGGAAAACTGCTTGGAAGATGTCGATGCCATGCATCCCCTATTCATTATTCTGAGAGGTTCACTTATATTCTCATTCTTAACCTTCGCGCTTCTTCAAGAAGAGCTCCTTATTCCCTTCTAAGTCCATTCAGCCTCTTATCCAAACGTTCATTTACCTTCTTCCTTTCTCTATTATGCACCTCGCTTTGTTATGTCTTTTTCTCTTAATATAAATTCAGCATCCTTCTTTTGAAAATTCATCATGCTTTTAGTTAATTACACAACACTTACTTTTTTACTTTTAACTGCTTTGCATCACCTCTTCATTCCAACCACTCATGTATAACATCCAGGGTGTGAGTTCGTTGCACAAAAATTCTTCCGCTCCGACTCCAACCCTCTTAAAATTGACCGACTTCCAACTCCCACTCTTCAAATCACCGATCCGACTCACCGCTTTTGAAAATTGCGACTTTGACGACTCCACCCTTTCAAACAATTGACCGATTCGACTCCATCTCTTCAAAAACATGACTTCCGACTCCACGACCCTGTTTACTTTACTTCCCTACTTTGCAATAAATAATTCTCTTATGCACTGCTAACAATTATGCTTCCTTATTTACCAGATTTGTTCATTTCAATTGTTCAATTCAACTATTTACTGCGAGCAGCGCTACATCACATATCCTTATTACTTGTTCCACTATACTTCTCACTAGTATATAATAATATATATTATTAAATATATCTATATAAATATATAATATCATATATATTTATATAATATATATAATATATATAGTATATATATATATAATATAATATATATCATCATCATCCTATTATTATATTATATTTATATATATATATTTATATTATATTATATATTATATTTATATATATATATATATATATTATATTATATTAATTAATATATTATTATATATTATTATATAATATACTAGTATATATATATATATCTCATCATATTATATTATATATATATATATTATATATATATATATATTATATATAATAATATATATACTATTATATATTAAGTGATGCACCGATACATGGATCGTTATTCGGTATCGGTGCTATCGGTCGATTTTTGATGTATCGTAATCAGTATCGGATAATTTGTGATAGAGTATCGTCATGGATCGGCAATTTTGCGAACCTTTCGATTACACACATTTTGCGTCTTAAAATTGATTTGAGAATTATATAATATATATATACTATAATATATATATTATATATATATATAATAGATATATATTATATATATAATAGTATATAAGTATATATATATACTAATATTGAGAAGGTTGGGAAGAGCGGAGAAGGCAATGTTAAGATGGTTTGGACGTGGAAAGAGGAGAGAGATTTAGAAGAGGACAGGTTGTCCTTAGGAGGAGAGGAAGGGGGAGACCAAAGAGGAGGTGGATGGATGGAATAAAGGATATGTTGGAGGAGGGAGGGATGGAGGGAGGAAGAGGGTAGGAGTTGGCGAGGATAGAGTGGGGTGGAGGAGGTGAGTGAGGGCGAGATGAGGGGGTGTGTGGAATGGGAGCTGTCACGCCCACTACCCGTCAAGCGGGACAAAGTGTAGATGTAATAATAAATATAGTATATACGTATATATATATATATATTATATATTAATATATATTATTATATATAATATATATTATATATATATATATATATATAATATAATATATATATATATCACCATGTCAGCATTGGTGCAATTTTGTGTTGGTATTAGTAATCTTAAGTTTATTAATATCCATTTTGTACATTTAATTTGATGGAATTTAGGTTTCATCCCCTCTTATCAGACGAAAAGAGATGTAAAAAATTTTCTGTCTATACTCGACGACTTCGAACAGAGCGCATTCACCCTTTCTTAGAATTAAGTTTCACAATTTCTTCTTCTTTTTTTATTGCATTTTTCATATATTTAATAGATATTTTATATTATATATATATTGTAATATAATGATTATTTATATTATAATATAGTAATATATATATATATATATATATATACGGATATATATATATATATTATTATATTATAGTATATATTTATATCTTATAATATATATTATATTCTATTATTTTGTAATATATGTTATATTAATATATATTTTATATCTATGCTTGGTATTTAGGAATAATTTATATAAATTTTATATTATAATAACTATCTATATAGTAATTAACCGCAAATAGTCTGATCATTTGCCGCTATCTATCTGATCTCTGTAGGTTAGACCGTTTTCGTTTTATGCATTTGTGCTTCGAAACTAAAAATCTCGGTTTGCGTTCTTTTGATTCAAACTATATCCGCCATCGTTAAAAATGCTACCAGAGCGTACAGGAATTTTCTTCAATTCTATGATGGTTGCTATTTCCCGTGGCTTGCCGAATTTAAGCACGTTCTTACGAAAAAGTCAGTAAGAACAAACAATGATACCGTCCGCTGTAGGACCTTTATCTGATAATGTTTCATCAGAATAAAATTAGTTTAATCTAATTTCTTTCCAAATCGATAACTTATACTAGAATTGACTCAAATTATTTGTAATTAAACCTTTGTTTATTTTTTTATTTTTGTTTATTCCAAAATCACGTGATCCATCACAACAGCTGATCAAATATTGTTGTAGAAATAAAAAGTAACTTTATTGAAACATCGCGCGTTTAGCACATAATTCTGCTAAACAAGTAGCGATTCTTATCGAGCGTAGCGACCAAATAGACACAAAGACGTAAAAAACGGTCTATAGAGCGTTTACGTTCTGCATTTGTGCATTACGAAACGTAAGAAATGCTCTAGTTTGCTGTTCCATTTTGTCAAATTAGCACAAATTCGTAAGAAAGCTTACCAAAAACGTAAGAATTTCCTTAATTCTATAAGTTGCTATTTCCTGTGCTTGACGAATTTAAGCGTCTTAATGAAGAATATGTTTACCAAAAAAATAAAGCGGCGTAGGCCCGTGAATTATATGATATTTCTTTAATTTTAAATGCAGGCTTTAATCTAATTCTCCAAACGATAACACTCCATCACAATAGTTTGCAAATTTTTTATAAAACTAATTTCTTATTTTTTTTCTGGATCCCCAAAATTTCGAGTGGCTCCTCTCAGAGCTGATTCCCATGTTTGTAAAAAAAAACAAAAAAGCTAACTACATATGAAGCGTGTTCGTTTTTGAAGGGAATTCGTGCTGATAACTGTAAGACATCTTTTTACGAGCATAAGCAAAATAACAAAACCAAAAAGCGGTCTAAATTATTACTGTACTTATATTATAGTATATATATATATTATATATATATTTAATTTAATTATATATTTAATATATTTATTAATTTATTTATATATATATATATACTATATATAATATATTATTATTATATATATATAATATATTATATATATAAATATTATATATAATATATAATATATATTATATAATATATTAGATATATATATATATACATAATATATAATATATATTATTATATTAGGTTTTACCGGAAATTCCGGTCGGCCGGCATATCCGGCCGGAAGTTGGACATATTTTTTCCGGTTCCCGGTTCGCCCGTAATTTTGAAAATTCCGCCGGAACCGGAATTACTTAATTACTTCTGAGAAAACATTGCTGGTAAGCACTTATATTTATCCAAACCAGTAAGCCATCATAGTAGCCATTGTAGTATTCACAAGTGTAACATACCATACAGTATTATTTATAAGTTACCCAACACTTCAAAATATAAGAGTTTAAAAGATATTTCATTATTCAACATGAATGCCAAGTTATATTTTCACTATATTTCATTATATACCTTATCTGATTTTGAATTAAGATACTTAATATGAATTTATATTTAAATATATATATATATATATAATATATAGTTATATTATATATATATACTTATATAATATATAAAGCAAAAGTTTCTTAATTAACTGTAAATAAAAAATAAATACATCACATATATAATATATATTATATATTTAATTTAGTATATATATATATATATTATATATATATATTATATAAATATATATTAATATAATAGTATTTACTATAATATATATAGTATATATATACTTTTCATAAAATATAATTATCTATAATAAATAATAAATGTATTTATAAAAGTTACGAATAATATAGAGATTCACCATTTCATAAAAAATATTAATTCTCTTTTTTAATATATAACTAATCATTTACTTTATATTGTTAGAAAACTTGTTTAGTAGTAAAATATCTAAAAAGTATAAATTAAGTTAATATTTTCTTTACTACTATTCATTATAACCTATCATGATTTGGAATTAAGATAACTCTTTAAATAATAATGTACGATATATATTAATTTTGCGATTTTTAATTTTATTTTTCAAATTAAATTGCCGTTATTGGTTAGTTGAATAAAGAGTTTTTAAAAATACTACACGGAGGATATTTTATTAAACGTTTTTTGCTAAAAGTACTAAAGAGTAATTCTTACAATGAACCATATTTCGCAAATTTTATTATTAATACTGGAGGAGACTGGAGGTTGGAGTATTTTGGGCTAGGTGTGCTCTTTGTTCAGAAAATGGTATTGTTAACTTATCTTCAACCAACATAAAAATCTTTCTTTACCAGATTGAAATTTGATTTTTCTGGTTAAAAAAATCTTCATTTCTTTAAGAATTTACCTTTTGAAGAGCCAACGATTTTTTTTTTTACCTCCTTACACAACTGACTCAGCTGTCATTTCTTCAAATCTAATATAAAAGTAACTTTTCAGTAGATTATCTTTTTTTTTCAATGCTCCTTCGATTAAATTATTGATAATTCTGGCAAAATCCAAGTTATATTGTAGAAATGCTGATTCCTAGATAAGAAATATCATCAGCCTGAAACTTCTGTACGCCAGCTACATATTATTCATCTTTGACCTTCCATATTTGACATTTTTTGATAGATACTTCAGAGCACATTTTACTCAATTCTCACTTATTTCATTAAGTATTACTAAAAGATTCAAGTTCTACGTTGGGTACTGAAAGTTGAATGCTTGTCACGGATCGCGTAATTTAAAAGTCTAATTATCTTGTTTGAATATAGTATGTTTTCGATGCATTTTCTTTCTATCATTTTGTATACATTTAAAATTTGAGTAAAACTCTAATTCCTTCTTCAGCTCTTCTTTATTCTCTATTGTCATCCTCAGAGTTTGAGAATAGGCTCGGAGAGCTCAACTCTGATATGAACATTATTTTATATTGAGATATAAATTGATTTTGTCGATGTATAGATTATGATAACATGAACATTTGTAGCATAATTTAGATCTTTGGTAATTTTTCAAAGATAATTCACAATTAATAGCGTCACAAGCTTAAATGATTGAATGTTATCTTAATATATTAACTTGCAGATGTTTTTCTTAAAACATTCACTATTTTTTGTATAGCCAACTGTGCATTTGACCACTAAACCTGTGTTAAGTAAAAATAAACATCTTGTATATGAGCTTCAATAAATGGTGCTACGATCGCCAGATTCGTATTCAAGAGTCTTCTTCGTACTATATTCTATCTAAAATTCTTAATTGATACTCTCTTAAAAAACATGAGACATTGATGTTTGAGTACAGAAATTTTATTCCACTTAAATCTTTCTAACATTATATTGAATTACACATCGGTTATTCTTTGAGAATATCTTCAAAGCAATGTAAATAAATGAAGTTTTCCGTTGAAATTACAAACAAAGTAAAAATTTACTATGTTTTCTCATCAGTTGTTAAATATACAGTATCCAAATACAGTTTTCTTTATAATGTTTATCAATGATAACTAAAGTATCACAAAAAGCCAAGGAATACAATTGAATGTTTCAATTATTTATGTTTGGTACCTGAGAATTGACGTTATTCCTCCTCAAAATAAATGAAATGCAATTAATTTACTAATCATTAAATTTCCCATCAACCAAAATATCCATTAGTTTTAATCACACCGTGTATTGTAAATACACCTGGAGAGAAAATGATAATCTTACCCACCAAGTACGGTGTTTTCATGAAGATATTCAACACGATTCAACTATATTTGTAGAAACGCCTATAAAGTACATTTTGTGCGCTTAGACACACGAACAGGCCAAATATTAAACGTAGAATAAGCGTAATGGAAGATCGATGTGTAATAAGAGATTTTTTATAAGGCTTCCTACTAGTGGTGTGTTGAGTAAAAGTAAGATTGGATAACATTTCTGATATGATGTCAGAGTCTGTGTACATAAAAAGCAATATATACCCGAACTCGAGTAACAATTGAGGAGCGTGTCGAAATTAACTCGACTTGTATGGGAAAGTAAAGCCAAGAGTTGGCTACTAGACCTCGTAAAGAGTTCAGTTAGTGGAAAACCGTGAGTTAAAAAAAGAAACGGCAAAAGTTGACGCGATCCGGAAAGTTGTGCACCACTGACAAATGTGGAGAACGCGTGAAAAGACCGATTGCCTAAAAAGTTCAACATGAAAGGGTGTTATGCTGAAAAGGAGGGAACGGGATGTTCAGCATTGAAAAAAAGAAGAGGGTGCAGTTTAAAAGTGCTGAAGGTCAAAAAGCAAAAAAGACAAAAGAGAGGGCGAGGTCTCAAAGGACGTGTGGTGAGTCTTAAAATTGTTCAATAGCGTTGTGATACCGGAAACAGGTAGAGGTGAAAACACCGTGAAGACAAAAGGTTAAGGCGAAATACGCGGGCTAAATGCTCCACTCACGTAGAAGGAAAGCCGTGATATTAAGTACCAGGTGGCCTAATGGCTCACCAGGTGTATTCCAAATTTGGGGTTTGAAATTTGGATAACTAGGGAGAAAGCGGAACAGAAATAAGTGTTACAGGCAGTATGAAAAAAGAGTTTTGGAGCATGTATTAAGCGGGCAATAAACACGAAAACATGTGTGGAATGGTAAAGAGGGTGAGGCTAATAGTGAACGGGTGAAGGGAATAGTACCATGAAAGGAGGGCATATGACCAAAATGGTTCCTATGGAGGGTGGGGAAAATGGGAAGCAAAAAATGGAACGTCTGAAATAGACGCGGGGCGCTAATGGCAAGACGAAATGGGAAACCGGGTCGAAAAGGACGTAGGCCAAAGGCAACAGCGAAAGCGATGGGGAAAAGCTAAAAAGGGGAACGGTGATGTGCAGCATGGGAAAAAAATAGGGAGGGGCAGGAAAAGCAAGCAAAAAAAGCCAGAAAGAGAATTGAATGGGGTAAGTGCGGAAAGCACGGACGCAATGAATGTGCAAGGAGGTGGGGAGATTACCAAAGAGGCACGTATAAGGGGGGAAAACCGGCTGGAAGAAAAAATTGTACACGTCGACAACAATACGCGTCTGGCTGAAAGGGTACAGGGACAAATGAGAAACTACGGACAAAGGACAGCGGGCCCAAAGGTTCAACATGGAAGGAGGGGGTGAAACTAAATGGAGTGTTAGACGGAATGGGCAAGCAGGGAAAAAAGAAGGGCCATTGAAAGAAGAAGGGCAAAAAGCCAGGGAAAAAGAAGGAAGGAAAGGGGTGGACTGGGCGGGAAACGCGTGAAGGAAACAGTAGGCGTGATAGTACCAAACAGTGCAGAGGGGATGGGGAACCAACCGGTGGAAAACAATGATAACGGCAGAAAGGACTGCGGGCCGTGCAAAAATGAGCCACCAGACAAAATGTCAGAAACGCATTGTAATAAAGGAACGGGTCCGACAATGCACAGTGGGGAACAGCGAGGGAAGGGGCGAAAATGGGGTAACCGGTCATTTTTTGATCAAGTGAAAGAAAGTAGGTCTTAGAAAATTTCCATAAGGGCAGTGTAGTAGTGGCTGGAACAACACGTCATATTTTATCAGTTAAACAAAAGTACGTGCAATGGTCGTCTCATTTATAGAAAGTCAAACGGGATCAAAAATACAACTACAAATGAGTAGAAGGAGCCACTTAGTCATTATGTGATGTATGAAATTTAGGAATATAAAAATCGATTGTCGTACGTTTGATAAGAAAGAGTGTTGATCTAATATTTCAATTTATACTTGGTAATGTAACGACAAAAATATTGGTATAGAGGAGAAGATTGCCGTGAATCTTATAAAACGTGAGAGATATGGTATTATATAAAACAGAGCGCTGTGTGTCTAAAAACACTCAAAAATGACGACGGAGCTTTAAAGACTGTTGGGCACTTAATATTGACACAAAAAAACGATCAGAGAATAATTCTGCACAAATATATACCGAAGGTAATCAATTAATGGAGCGGCTGTCAAACTTAGTGTAAGACCTCAAAAGCAGTGAAACATTTTATGTAGCAGCGGTGAAACGAATTCAGCGGTATAAATACGATTATTTTTGAAGGGTTGCATTATCACATAGAGAGAATCATTTACAGAGGCTATATGGGAAAAATATTGAAAGTATTTTAATTTGCAATCTAAATGAGTAATTATCCAGTAAATCTAGATATTTAAGTAACACACTCGGGTTTTTAAGATATAGCGTCATGAATGTTCCAAATAATAGACTTCATATCAAAATCTTGTTTGATAATGGTGGGTAGAGGACATAATCCTAACGTACACAATATTTATATTATCAGCGTTTTCTAAGAATGTTTTCTAGGTGTATATATGCTTAAGGATTATCCCCAAGACGATGAAACTTTTAGGAATGATGTAGTAATAACATTTAAATATATATTTATATATATAAATCTATGTAGAGGAGCTTTGTTAAGGCAGTTTTTTATGTGATTACATTGTCAAAAATGGAAAAGCCCCTTCTCATAATATATACTATAATAAATAATAGGAGATATAATTTCTATATTTAGATGATACTACTATAATACATTGCTTATTAAATCATAAAACTCAAGCTTTAAATAACA
>JABUQX010083659.1:5000-15000 GCA_015478945.1 Trachelipus rathkii | reverse complement strand
CAAAAATTAAGTGTTGTGTGCTGAATCGCTTTTAGAACGTTACATAGTTTAGTATTTGATCGATTGCTGGAGAAATAGAATTTGTCTATTGATGATCTCCATTGCCTCATGAGAGATGACGGTACCCATATAAAGAAAGCTCTGAATCTTTCTGGCGTCAATAACGTAAACTGTGTAAGTCATCAACTGCACCTTACCATTAATGCAACATCTCTGACATCAGTCAGAGACGTTCTCTCAAGTTGTTATTCAATTACGGCATACTTATATAATCATTCGACCATGACTCAAGAAGAAGTGAATAAAATACAGGCAAGAATTAATATTCCACTACTTTCAGCAATTATGGGATGAGAAAGCCGGGAGCTTTAGAAACTATTCTTGAAGCGTTCTTTTTTGGGAACGTGGATGGTCTAGTGGTTAGAGCGCCCGAGTCACTGTTAACTCAGCGACGTGGAGTCTAGGTTCGAATCCCGCTGATGGAGAGTAAAATCTCATTTGACTCATTCACCGGATGCATCGCTTTGCAAATGATGATAAGATTGCAAGAATCTAATGTATCTGACTGCTTATACTGCAACTCTAATGATAAAATAAATGTCTTAACATCCCAGGACAATTATATTCTAGCCAACTTTACCAATGTACTCCAACCCTTTGAAGATATCACCATGATAATCAGTGAAAACTTGTCATCAATAGCGGACGACATTCCTCTCATAAACACCCTGAAAAGAGTAATAAGCATCTTTCTACAATGAGCCTAGTAGATACAAAACATAATTTTTTGAACCACGTGTTTTAAAGCAAGCGCTGGTCTGAAAATGTGAAGAAATTAAAAAATACAATCAGCGCTGGCCGAAAATGAGAAGAAATTCAAAAACTATAAATCTTAAAAAGTTCAAGAAAACAAAGATAAGCAAACATTATCTCAAAACCAATCCACGAGCACCACTCTCGCCGACGTCATGAATGCAATTCTACTTTCAAGCAGTGATAACAAGGTTGATGACCTGTCTAAGCAGGCATCAAAAATCGTTAACCAGTACGACAAAGAGAAACGCATTTCCCCTGCCGAAGAGAGGACATATTTAGATTTGTCACAGTTAGCAAAGGACACATACCTTGCTTACCCGCCATGAGTATTACCAGAAAGCATCTCTTTATTGTTTCTGGTTTGATCTATGATGAAAAACATAGTAGATTAAATGCTGAGAGAGAACTGAAAAATTATCATAATTAAAGTAAGTTTAAGTTAAAGTATTTATATTAACTATTGATCATGCTTCCATCAACTGTGGTTTTATAAATTAATAAGGAGGTTTATTTCTTTGAAAAGGCAGAGATTGTGGAAAAAGGTTGATGGGATGCCTGTAAGAGTGAGTCCTCGTTTTACATCCTGGAAACAGAAAATTGCATGTATTTTACTCATTCATTTTTTTTATGGCTGGACTATTACAGCAGAAGCAAATATTCCAGTTATATTAAAAGTGGCACATTTACTACAGGCAAAATTTCCCAATCGCATTCCTAATATTAAGAAAAAATATTCACATTCAAATTCCCATTCGCATTCGCGAATACTAGAAAATATATATTCGGTCCATCTGTAATACATTTTTCTACTTTTCATCAATGTTCTTCCATCTGTCGCTTAATCACCTATTTAATCTTACACTGGCAATTCCACCCTTCGTTGTTCCTTCCTATTTGAAAGATGACCAAATCAATAGCAAATAGTTAATGCAACTAATCTTGAAACTATAGTACTTTTACAGTGCCAATTCCTTACTATAGAAACAAGTGTTGAAATCGATTGAATTTCGTTTAGTACTATTGTGTTCAAAATTCTTTACCATATATAATGGTAATCAACAAACGCTGAAATCGTATAGATATTGCATAATACTATTACATTTTAAATTCTTTACTATTATAGTCCGTACCAAAAGTGCTGAAATCGTATGGATCGGATATCGTGTAATTTTATCACATTCCTTAAACCAAAAGTGCCGAAATCGAATGAAATTTATAAAATAGTTACTCATATCAATTTAAAATTTAAAAAATTTTTTTTTATTACTAATTTTTACAATGATATTGACCAAAACTATAAATAAAATTTGAAATATTATATCCTTTCAATGTTACTTGCTTAATTTGTTTAATATATATATATATATTATATATATAATATATATATATATATATTATATATATATATATATATATATATAATATATGGTATATATATATATTATATATATAATATATATATATATATATATATATACACGGTATATATATATATAAGAAGTGATGCCGGAATCTCAGCGCCTACACCTATTTCGCTAGGAAGGAATAGAGCTATCGCTTTCAAACTTGGTATATGGTTATTGTGGGTGATAAACTGATCACACGCGAGTTTTGGTGACCCTAGGTCACCCCTAAGGGGGTGCTGCCCCCTTAGCGCCAAGGTCAAATTCGTCCTGAAAACCATGTTAGGCTTAACGTATCGGGCTAAAATTTGGATGTGAGCTATATGATGACGTAATCTCGTCGGAGACGAGATTACGTCCCTCTGCGTCCCCCCGTAAGGGGGGACGCTACCCCACAAAAAATTAAAATGATCGTAGAAGATTGAAACTTGGAGAAAGGATTCGGATTCGGAGTTGGAGTCGGATTCTGAGACGGATTCAGTTTCGGAGTCCAGGGACCCCCCGGAGGGGGTTCCCATTTGAAAAAAGAAGAAGAAATGCATGGAATGCAAAAAGAAGAAGAAGAAGAAGAAGAAGAAGAAGAAGAAGAAGAAGAAGAAGAAGAAGAAGAAGAAGAAGAAGAAGAAGAAGAAGAAAAGAAGGAAAGGATGAAAGATGAATAAAGATGAATGAGGAAGGAGGAGGAGGAGAAGGATTCAGAGTTGGTAGTGGCACCGGTGGTGGAGCCAGTGCGGTGCTGAGTTAATAAACATTCGTATAACAACAATGTTGGTGTCTTTATATATGTTATTGGGTCTTTAGATTTCGAAAATAATGGTTTCAGAACCATCAAGAAAAAAAATGAAAATAAAAAATAAATAAATAAATAAATAAATAAATCAATAAATAAAATTTCTTATTCTTTTTATGTTTAAAACTTACAAATTTACGTTTTTACATACTCTAAAGCAGTAAATCAGTAAATGAAACTGCCCTCCTCAGCCCTTCCGTGATCTATTGATCTATTGATCTATTGATTCAAGTCAAATTTTTTACTAAAATTGTCATGTTTTACATACCCTAAAGCAGTAAATCAGTAAATCATGCCGTCATTCATCTACCCTTCTGTCCATATGTGATCTATTGATCTATTGATCTATTGATCTATTGATCTATTGATTTAAGTCAAATTTTTACTAAAATTGTAACGTTTTACATACCCTAAAACAGTAAATCAGTAAATCAAACCACCATCCAACCACCCTCCTCTCCAGTTGTGATCTATTGATCTATTGATCTATTGATCTATTGATCTATTGATCTATTTTGATCTATTGATTTAAGTCAAATTTTTACTAAAATGAACGTTTTACATACCCTGAAAAACAGTAAGATCAGAAATCAAGCCCACCATTCCAACCACCCTCCTCTCCAGTTTGATCTATTAATCTATTGATTCTAGTCATATTTCGAGTATATCGTAATTTTAGAAGTCAAAATTTTTTACTAAAACAGAAATTTTTACCTACCCTAAAACAGTAAATCAGTAAATCAAACCACATCCCTTCCACCCTCCTGTCCATCCATGATCTATTGGATTTCTATTTATCTATTTATTCAAAGTCACATTGCGAGTATCATTTCGGATAAAACAAAACATAAAAACAAATTCTTTTACACTGATCAACGAATATATCTAACGTAACAAAGTTCCACATCAATTTAAAACTAACACGGCGTACATGAACTTAAGGAAAATAATGTACAAATTGACAAACCGTAAACACAATTACACACGAGATAAACGTGTAACATTAAACAAAGTTCCACACTTAACACCAGTAAAGTAACTAACATCGCATGCAAAACGTAACCTATTCTTACTTTTTCAAGCATATCTCTAACATATTAACGTTAATCTTTCACTGACACAGTAACATTTAGCAAAAATTTATCACAACATTGGTTAATTATCATACTGATCAACGAATATACTCTAACGTAATAAAGTTTCCACATCAATAAGCTAACATAGCGAACAATGAACTAAGAAAATATTGTAAACAAAGACAAACCTAACACACCTTACACACGAATTAAAACTGTTAACATTAACAAATTCCACACTTAACACCAGTAAAGTAAACTAACATCGCATGCAAAACGTAAGCTATTCATACTTTTTCAAGCATAGCTCTTACATATTAACATTAATCTTACATTGACACAGTAACATTTAGCAAAAATGTATCATAACCTTGGTTATATCATACAGACCAACGAATATACTCTAACGTAACAAAGTTTTTACATTATGATAGTAACATTTAACAAAAATTTATCATAACCTTACCTAAATATCATAATCCCCAACAAATAATTACAAACATAACAAAGTTTTATCCAAACATAACATAAAAATAACAAAGTTTAATCCAAACATAACATAAAAATAAGTTCTTTGAATAAAATATCATAGTAAAATGTAATAGTTTACAGAATTTAAAGCAGTAAATCAGTAAATCAGTCAATCAAACCACCCGTACCCTCCCCTACCCTCCCTACCCACCCGTCCATGACCTTTTCATCTATTGATCTAATGATTCAAGTCACATCTCGAGTATCATTTCAGCTAAACATAACATAAAAACAAGTTCTAACCATCGAATATATACTAACGTAAGGCTTCCACATCAATAAAGCTAACATAGCGTAACATGAACTAAGAAAATAATGTACAAAGACAAACCTAACACAACTTACACACGAATAAACTGTTAACATTAACAAAGTTCCACACTTAACACCAGTAAAGTAACTAACATCGCATGCAAAATTTAAGCTATTCATACTTTTTCAAGCATAGCTCTTACATATTAACATTAATCTTACATTGACACAGTAACATTTAGCAAAAAATGTATCATAACCTTGACGGATTATCATACAGACCAACGAATATATGCTAACGTAACAAAGTTTTTACATTATGATAGTAACATTTAACAAAAATTTATCATAACCTTACCTAAATATCATAATCCCCAACAAATAATTACAAACATAACAAAGTTTTATCCAAACATAACATAAAAATAACAAAGTTTAATCCAAACATAACATAAAAATAAGTTCTTTGAATAAAATATCATAGTAAAATGTAATAGTTTACCGAATTTAAAGCAGTAAATCAGTAAATCAGTCAATCAAACCACCCGTACCCTCCCCGACCCTCCCTACCCTCCCGTCCATGACCTTTTCATCTATTGATCTAATGATTCAAGTCACATCTCGAGTATCATTTCGGCTAAACATAACATAAAAACAAGTTCTAACCATCGAATATATACTAACGTAACAAAGTTTTCACATTAATAAAGCTAACATGTCATTACCAGAACTAAGAAAATAATGTACAACGACAAACCTAACACACCTTGCGCATGAATAAACTACTAACATTAACAAAGTTCCATACTTAGCAACAGTAAAATACCTAGCATAGCGTACAAAACGTAACCTATTCAGACTTTTTCAAGCATATCTCTAACATATCAATGTTAATTTTACATTAACACTATTGATTTACGTCGCATTTCGAGTATCATTTCGGATAAACATTGCACAAAAATGAGTTCTTTATATACTAACCATCGAATATATGCTAACATAACAATGTTTTCACATTAATAAGGCTAACATAACATCATATGAATTAAGAAAATAATGTACAACGACAAACCTAACACAACTTACGCACGAATAAACTGTCAACATTAACAAAGTTCCACACTTAACACCAGTAAAGTAACTAACATGGCATACAAAACGTAACCTATTCATACTTTTCCCAAGCATATCTCTAACATATTAACGTTAATTTTACATTAACACAGTAATATTTTAACAAAAATATCATAACCTTGTCTAATTATCATACAGACCAACGAATAACTGTAAACATAACAAAGTTTATCCAAACATAACATAAAAATAAGCTCTTTGAATAAAATATCATAGTAAATTGTAATAGTTTACTTGATTATTAAAGCAAGTAAATCAGTAAAAAACAGTCAAAAACAAACCATCCTACCCTCCCCACCCCTCCCTCCAGTACCTATTTATGATTCTATTGATCTATTTGATTAAAAGTTCACATTCCGAGTATCATTCGGATATAAACATAACACAAAAAGAAGTTCTTTATATACTAACCAATGAATATATGCTTACGTAACAACGTTTTTACATTAATATAGCTAACATAACATAACCGGAACTAAAGAATATAATGACAACGACAAACCTAACACACCATACGTTCGAATAAACTACTAACATTAACAAACTTGCGCACTTAACAACAGTAAAGTACACAACACTTTGTACCAAAAAACGTAACCTATTTCACACTTTTTCAAGCAATCTCCACCAGATCAATGTATAATACATTTAAATGGCGTTAAATTTAACAAAAATGTAGCATAACCCTGTCTAATCATCATACTGACAACGATTATAATCTAACGAACAAATTTTTTACATCAACTTCGTAATATTTAACAAAAATTCATTATAACCTGTCTAAATATTCATAAACCCCAGCGAATAATTGCAAACATTAAAACAAAGTTTTAGCCAAACATAACATAAAAATTAACAAAGTTTATCCCTACATAACATAAAAATAAGTTCTTTGAATAAAATATCACAGTAAAGCGTAATAGTTTACTGATTTTAAAGCAGTAAATCAATAAATCAGTAAATCAAACCATCCATCCCTACAGTCACCTACCCACCCACTCACCTGTGATCCATTGAACTATTGTTTCAAGTCATATTTCGAGTATCATTTTGGATAAACATAACATAAAACTAACTTCTTTATATACTGACCTAGAATATATGCTTAACCACCAAAGTTTTAGCACCAATAAAGCTAACATATCCATAACCTGAACTAAGAATATAATGTACAAATGCAAACCTAACATACCTCGCGTATGAATAATCCGCTAACATCCTGAAAATTCCCCACTTATCAAAGGTAAAGTAGCTTCAGGTCATACAATACTCGATATGTTCCCACATTTCATGCATATCATCAACAGGTAAGGTCGTATTATCATAACCTGAACTAAGAATATAATGTACAAATGCAAACCTAACATACCTCGCGTATGAATAATCCGCTAACATCCTGAAATTTCCCTACTTATCAAAGGTAAGTAGCTTCAGGTCAATAAAATTTTACTCGATATGTTCCCACATTTCATGCATATCATCAACAGGTAAGTCGTATTATCTAACAAAATTCCTTAACAAAGTGACCATCTATCAAAGATACCAGCATCTTGAACTATGAATGGAACACTATCTTCATCAAAGTGTCGCTCGTTTCGAGTATAACATCATTTGAACTATGAATAAACGTAGAGACATAGCCAAAATCTCGGCAACCTAACATTACTCACAAAAACTTAACATAGGCTGTTGTACGTTTGCGAAACACATCATTCGTTCCAGTTAACACAGTAATATCCTACAAAACTCATCATTTCTCTACAATCAGTGTTAATTTCACCTTGTCATAGTAATATTTAACATACATTACCTAACTTACGAATAAACAGTTTCATTAACAAGAGTATCTAAAGCAACACAGCACATCCCGAGAGAAAACCCAATGGGATGCACCCCTTGAAAGGGTGCGAATCCTGAGAGGGGGATCACCCCGAAGGAGTGTAAGCGGGCATTACCCCTCCGAAGGAGGGGTAAGGCCTCAGCCCTTCGGGCTGAGGCCCAAACCCGCTTACACCCCTTCGGGGTGATCCCCCTCATCAGGATTCGCACCCTTTCAAGGGTGCATCCCATTGGGTTTTCTCTCGGGATGTGCTGTGTTTTGCTTTATTATACTCTTGGTTAATGATAAAACTGTTTATTCGTAGTTAGGTATTTATTGTTAAAATAATTACATGACAATGTGAAATTAACACTGATTTGTTAGAGAAATGATGAGTTTTGTAGGGATTTTACTGTGTTAACTGACGATGAGTGTTCGAAACGTAAGGCTATGTTAAGTTTTTGTTGAGTAATGTTAGGTTTGCCCGAGAATTTTGGCTGAATGTCTACGTTTATTCATAATTCAAAATGATGTTATATTCGAAACGAGCGACACTTGATGAAGATAGTGTCAATCATAGTTCAAGATGCTGGTACTTTGATAGAGTGGTCATTTGGTTAAGGAATTTGTAGATAATACGACCTACCTGTTGATGATTGCATGGAAAGATGTTGGAAACATATCGAGTATTGTATACCTGAAGCTTACTTTTACTTTGTAAGTAGGGAATTTTCAGGATGTTAGGGGATTATTCATACGCGAGGTAGGTTAGGTTGGCATTTGTACATTATATTCTTAGTTCAGGTATGCATGTATGTTAGGCTTTATTGATGCTAAAACTTTGTTGGCTAAGCATATATTCGTAGGTCCGTATATAAAGAAGTTAGTTTTATGTTATGTTTATCCAAAAATGAAACTCGAAATATGACTTGAAACAATAGTTCAATAGATCATTGGTGGGTGGGTGGGTAGGTGACTGTAGGGATGGGTGGTTTGATTTACTTGATTTAATGATTTACTGCTTTTTAAAATCAGTAAAAACTATTACGCTTTACTGTGATATTTTATTCAAAGAACTTATTTTTTATGTTATGTCAGGATAAGAAATTTGTTATTTTTGCATGTTATGTTGGCTTAAAACTTTTTGTTATGTGAATTTATTCGCTGGGGTTTATGATATTTAGACGAGGTGTATTAATGAGTTTTTTGTTAAATTTACGAAGTGATTGTAAAAATTTGTTACGTTAGCATTATATTCGTTGTCCAGTATGATGATTAACAGGGTTATGCTTACATTTGGTTAAATTAGCGATTTAATGTAAAAATTAACATTGATATGGTGGAGATATGCTTGAAAAAGTGTGAATAGGTTACGTTTTGTTAGTTAGTGAGTAGGTTACTTTACTGTTGTTAAGGACGGAAGTTTGTTAATGTTAGTAGTTTATTCATACGTAAGTGTTGTTAGTTTAAGTTTGTCTTTTTGTTACATTATATCTTAGTTCAGGTTATGAGGTTAGCTTTATTAATGTAAAAACGTTGTTACGTTGGCTTATATTCGATGGTTAGTATATAAAGGACTTTATTTTGTGTTATGTTTATCCGAAATGATACTCGAAATGTGACATTGAATCAATAGTCAATTAGATCATAAAGGGTCATGGAGGGGAGACAGGTGGAGGCGGTAGAGGTTTTGATTGACTGTTGACTGATTTACTGCTTTAAAATCAGTAAACTATGACAATTTACTATGATATTTTATTCAAAAAGCTTACTTTTTATGTTTATGTTTGGATAAAAACTTGTTATGTTTACAGTTATTCGTTGGTCTGTATGATAATTAAGACAAGGTTATGATAAATTTTTGTTAAATATTACTGTGTTATGGTAAAAATTAACGGTTAATATTTAGGAGAATATGTTGGGAAAAGTAGTGAATAAGGTTACGTTTTTGTATGCCATGTTAGTTTTACTTTACTGGTGTTAAGTGTGGAACTTTGTTAATGGTAACAGTTTATTCGTGCGTAGGTTGTGTTAGGTTTGTCGTTTTACATTATTTTCTTAATTCATATGATGTTGAGTTAGCCTTATTAATGTGGAAACTTTGTTACGTTAGCATATATTCGATGGTAAGTATATAAAGAACTCATTTTGTGCAATGTTTATCCGAAATGATACTTGA
>JABUQX010083658.1:20000-25000 GCA_015478945.1 Trachelipus rathkii | reverse complement strand
TCGCAAGTGATCGTGAGCCTACTTCTTTGGCGTACTCCCAGGGGTAAACGTACCCCACCTTGGAGACCACTACCCTAGGGGGTCCCATCAACACTCTCTTCATCCCATGTTTTACCACTTTAATGTTTTACTTTGAAGATTTACTGTTTCAAGTCCCAGCAGAACACACATTTTCATGAAAATAGTCGAAATAATAGAAATCATAATAATAATAATAATAATAGTAATAATAATAATAATAATATATAAAATAATAATAATAATAAGATAATAAATTAAGTAATATATAATTATAATAATAATAATAAATAATAATAATAATGAATATATAAAATAATAATAATAATAATAATAATAATAATAATAATAATAATAATAATAATAATAATAATAATAATAATAATAATAATAATAATAATAATAATAATAATAATCAAATATAATCATAATAATAATAGATAATAAAATAAAGATAATGATAATAATAATAATAATAAGTATAATAATAATAATAAGTAATGATAATAATAATAACAATCAAATCAAATCAAAACTCACTTTATCTCACATCACTAAATAATACAGCTATGCTTACATAATAAGATTAATACAAAAGACAATGTTATATATTAAGAAGAGGCTAACTAGGGGGACGTTTCGTCCCAATTGAGCCCAAAAATAATAATAATAATAATAAGTAATAATAATACTAATATAATAATAAGAATAATAATAATAATAATAATAAATAATAATAAAAATAATCTAATAGATAATAATAATAATTAATAATACAACTAACAAAATATACTGCTCAATAATAACAGTTATAGCACACTTCCTATGTACCAATAATAATAATATATAATATAATAATAATAATAATAATAATAATAATAATATATAATAATAATAATAATATAATAATAATTAATATAATAATAATAATAATAATGAAATAATAATATAAATGATAATAAAATAATAATATAATAATAATTAATAATATAAAAATAATCATATAATAATAATAATAATAATAAAATATAATAATAGATATAATAATCAATATAATAAATAATAAATAATAAATAATAAATAATAATTAATAATAATAATAATACATAATAATAATATATAATAATAATAATAATAAAATAATAATGATCTAATAGGAATAAACTAAAACTAATTAATTAATTAATGCATGAAATTCATTCCCATTATAATATTTATATAATTTCTATGCGAAATAAAAAATAAATAAGAAATAATAATAATAATAATAATAATAATAATAATAATAATAATAATAATAATAAATAATGAATTAATATAATAATAATATAATAATAATAATCAAAAATAATCTATAGAAAATAAAATTAATATAAAAATAATAAAATATTATTATTATTATTCATAAAATAATAACATAATAATAATAATAATAATAATAATAATAATAATCAATAATAAATAATAACAATTAACATAATTAACAATATGCTAAAATTTTAAAATATAATATAATAAAAAAAAATAATAAATAATAAAAATAAAAATAATAATATAATAATAAATAATAATAATAGATAATATAATAATAATAACATAATTTATACTAGTAATGGATAATGATAAAATAAAAAACTCACAAGGCCTTCATGATGAAAATTCCAGTTGTAAGAATTATATATAATATAATAATAATAATAATATAATAATAATAATAATAATAATAAAATAATAATAATAATAGTAATAATCAAAATAATATAATAATAATAATAATAATTAATAATATTAATAAATAAGAATAATACATAATAATAATAATAATAATAATAATAATAATAATAATGTCCGTTTTAGTAACAAAAATGTCATCATAAAAATAATGTCATAACAAATAATAACAATAATAATAAAAATAAATAACTAGTAAAAATAAATAATATATAATAACATATAAAAATAATAATAAAAATAATAATAATATAATAATATAATACTAATAAAATAATAATAATATGAATAATAAAATAATATAATATAATAATAATAATAATAATAAATATAATAATAATATCAATAATAATAAATAATAATATAATAATAGATAATAATACCCACCAACACTAGTAAAACTAGTTAGGTATATAATAATAATAATGATTAGTATATTTCAGTAGTAAATGCGGTTAATAGAAATCAAAAAGAGGGAAATGATGCTAAGTACAGTAAACCTTATAATAAAAATAAGAATAATAATTTTAAAGAATAATACTGAATAATAATGAATAATAATACTAAATAGAGAATAAAATAATAATAAAATATAATAATAAATATAATAAAATAATATAATAAATACATAATAAATGGCTTAGATTATGTATTGCCAATATCAAACGACTTTTCATATTGCCTTTTAAATCTATAGGAATATGGCAGAAAGTATAATGACTGCTATACGGAATGCTGTCACATTCGACGTAGAATATGATCTACGAGGTAGGGGAATTCTCGTTTATCATTGTAGATAATAAGAAGCTTCTGATATTTCTACAAGAAACGACCAACTGTCGGATGACTCCTGTCTTTTACAGGGGATTACCACAATTCTATCCCTTAATATAGATGGCCCTCCCGCGATTCGTTAGGGTGAATTTGCTTTGCTAAGGTTAGGAATTGTTGCTACGACGCGAGATGTCTTGTTCTTAAAGTTTGGTTTTGTACAAGTTATGTTAAGTCAAAAGTGTCATTTTGCAGTTCCTATTTGGTGGAATTGTAAAGATGTGACACTACTGTTTATGCGTATAAATACCTCATTAAATTTAGTATAAAATTTTTGTAATAGTTGGGGTTGTGTGTTCGACGGTAGTTTCGGGACCCGATATACAAACAATTCTTTTCTTTTTGCATAACGATAGACAGGTTGTGGTCAGGCAGGTATTCACTTGCACAACCTCAAACTGAAAGACAGTAAGTAGGTGTGGATACAGGACATTAGTAAGGTTTTAAATATATTTTGTCGAACAAATCTTCTCCACTTAAGGAATGCGGATAGTTTAGCATATAGACATTCTGGCTAATGAGAACTATTATATGTGTTCTTTTGAATGAAACGCTTGTCATCAAGGATAACACCTATAACGTTGGCAAACGATTAGCGCGATCTTATCAGGTTTAATTTTTTTCTTGGCTCTTATCATTTAGTTGAAGCAGGTTCCTTTGATTTGTGATTACTTCTAGTAATCGTTGCTTGTTTTGTAATTTTGGGAGAGTGTTTGCCTCTACCCATGTTATGTTCTTTTAATTCTTTATTTGCTTTTACATAGTGTTTTTATATTACGGTCTGATATTAAGATTGCTGTGTCGTCAGCATATTGAGAGTGTATTGAACTGTGACAATTTTGGAAGTCATTAGTATATATATTAAAGAATAGCGGCCCCAGTATAGAGCCCTGAGGGACACCGTGGGAAATTGAGGCAAGTGAGGATGATGTGTCTCCTAAATGAACGTATTGTGTTCGGTCAGATAAGTAAGACTGAAACCATTGTAGTGGACCATTAGTGATACCCAGTCTCTCTAATTTGCTTAAGAGTACTTCTGTGTCTGGGGACGTGGATGGCTTAGTGGATAAAGCGCCGGTTACTGTTACCTCAGCAACGCGAGGTCCGTGTTCGAATCCCGCTGATGAAGAATAAAATCTTCTGTGATCATTCATTTTAAATTAATAAATAATAAAACTAATGAATAATAATAATATAATAATAAAAATATAATAATAATAATAATAATAAAAAAATAAAAAATAATATAATAATAATAATAATAAAAAGTAATAAAAGTGCCTAAACTATTATATATCTTAAAATGACGTGACAATTTATTAATTTGTTAAAAATTTTCACTGGACTCCTTCAAACGACTGAACTTATATTAAAACTAATCCTTCTATCAGCAATTCCCCTGCTCTTAAATCGTATCAGTGAATGACGTCTCGCATAAAAGGCCGTGATTGGTTCATATCACTCAATCACCGTGAAGGACGGTGAATAATCATTTAATAAGAGGTATATGTACAAAGGTTCCAAAACATAGATGGCGTAACGGATAAAAAAAAAAAAAGAAGAAGAAGAAGAAGAAGAAGAAGAAGAAGAAGAAGAAGAAGAAGAAGAAGAAGAAGAAGAAGAAGAAGAAGAAGAAGAAGAAGAAGAAGAAGAAGAAAGAAAGAAAAAAAAGAAGCCGAGTCACTGTACGCTCGGGTGCTGGATCTGAGTCAGTGCCGGAGTGGACTTCTGGCTCCAGACATGTGTTTTTAATGACGTAGATCACGAATTTGATGGGTACAAAAACATCGGATGAGTCTGATGACCCCCTTGAATGGGGTCACCAAACACGTAGTCATGGGCAAGTGAAGCCCAACGCGAGTGCGCCCGCAAGCGCTCCCCGGAGCGGAACCGCCACATGCGCCGGCAGACGTAATATTAATGTGCAGACGCGAAAATAGTTTCTACCTGAGATATTATTGGAAACTTTTAATAAAGTGATTACACT
The DNA here is from genome assembly GCA_015478945.1 of Trachelipus rathkii. Classification (NCBI taxonomy): domain Eukaryota; kingdom Metazoa; phylum Arthropoda; class Malacostraca; order Isopoda; family Trachelipodidae; genus Trachelipus; species Trachelipus rathkii. Next base: position 20,433 of record JABUQX010083658.1, on the reverse strand, counting down.
ATGAGTCATCCATTTTTATGTTTTGCTAAGAAACTTTTTGTAGTTTTCCTAATAAAAACATGTTTTTACCAACCCTATTGTTGTACGTCAACAAGATAGTAGCGCAAGCAGCCAAGGAAGACCCCCTCTACCCCCTCTGTGCGATACGTCTTTACTGTTTTACTGCTCCACACCCATGCTTTACTGTCACAACTCTTATTTGAACATATTTGAACATCAAATTAGGTTTTTTTTTAAAACATGTTTATATATATTATATATATATATATATATAGTCTAAATTTATATCAAAGTAATTTTAATTTATAGAAAATTTATCAATATATATATATTTATATATATATTTATATATATAATATATATAATATAATTATAAATTATATATTATATATAATAATTAATATATATATATATATATATATTATATATACTC
>JABUQX010083658.1:5000-15000 GCA_015478945.1 Trachelipus rathkii | reverse complement strand
GATATATATATATATTATACTATATATATGTACTATATATATATATATAGTATATAATATATTATATATATATATATATATATATATATATATATATATATATATATAATATAATATATATATTATATATATATTACTATATATATTATATAATATTTATAAATATATATATATATATATTAGGTGTAAAGTATACTATACTCCTATTGTGTTTTGACGACTTCCGTCAGTTTTTTTTTTAATATATTGCTATTATATCGACTATAACAATGAATTTCAGTGGTAAAGGACATGATTCAAAAGTTCGAAATTTTAAATAATTTTTTAAAAAATACATTTATGTTAATATTGTTTCAAAAATGAAATATCTCGGAAAAGTACGTCACTTACAGAAAAACAAACTACATATTTGAAATCAGCGTATAAGGCTTATAATAAAATGTTAAGAAAAAAAATCATAAATTGAAATACTCTGAAAAGTTCGACACTTACAGGAAAACCCATTACATATTTCGGGGAAATAGTTCATCCTGTCGTTCCGGAAGGCGGAGAACCCCACTCTTGCCATTTTTTGCGGTTTAGCCTTGGGTATTCCTATTAGTTACAAAAAAAAAAAATAAAAATGACGGAGTCATAAAGTACCCTATATATTTATTGAATCATGTCCTGACCTTAAATTGCATTTGTTAGAATCACTTTACTAGAAATTATTAAAAAAAAAAAACAAAAAAATTCAAATGACAGAGTCCAAAAATATTAAAAAGTCATTATATATATATATATTATATAATATACTCTATATATATATTTATATATATATAATATATATATATATATATAAATTAATATATATATATATATACGAGTATATATATATATGATATATATATAAATATATATATATATATATAAATATATATATATATATATAATTATATATAATATATAATATATATATAATAGTATAATAATATATATATATATATATTATATATATATATATAAAATATATATATATATTATAACGTAAAAAATTTATAGCGTTAAATTTTATAAAATAAATTTAAAAAGAAATGTATGAAAGTTGTTCAACGTATATAACGGACTAACGGCAACAAATCATGTTTTTCAAGTCAGATAGCAAGCAGTACCATTATATATTATACATATATATATAATAGTATATATAATAATATGATATTATTATATATATATATATTATAGTATATATATATATATATATTATATAGTATATATATAAATATATATATATAGTATATATATATATATATCATAAAAATGTCTACTTGACGAAATCACTATACTTCTTCTTTAATTTGAGGGAAACAGAATTCGTTTAAAATTATATTGTTTCTCCCTATAACATAATTAGCATTGTAGCATAGGCTAAACGAATACGATAATACGACTACGAACCTAAACCTTATAATTATAATAACTGTACTTACTTTTCAAACACTGACTCACTATTATAAATAATCACTCTGCACTGTTTGCATTCAAATTGCATCACTGCCACTGGGACGCCTTGACTATGACTACATTAATGAATTCAAATTAGAAATGCCAGATCAGAAATGTTTATCTTTATTGAAAATTAGTCTTCAAGAATACTAACTGGTAAATTATATATATATATATATATATATATATATTAATAATATATAAATATATATATATATATATATTATGATATATTATATATATAATAATATATTATATAAATATATATATATAATATATATACTATATATATATATATATATTATCTTCTTTTCTTTTCGCTGTGTTGTCTGCCGCGTTCTAGCCACCTACGGCCGCCCTCAATTCTAATCCGCCATAAGGGCCTTTGCCTAGTCTTGCCTTAGCGGTAAGAGGGCCTGTTATGAGATATATATATTCATATATATATATATAATATATATATATATTATATATATATATATACCTATATATAATATATATAATAATTATAATATATATTTATATATATATATTATATATATATATATATTATAGTATATATATATAATAGATATAGAGAAATAATGTATATATATATTATATATTATATATATATATTATATACTATTATATTATTATATATGATAGTATATATATATATATATTATAGTATATATATATTAATATATATATATGATAAATATATATAATTATAGTATATATATATAATCTATATATAAATATATATATATATATGATTATATATAATATATATATATATATATATCTATATATAGTAATATATATAAATATATATAATAATAATATAAATATATATATATATATATTTATATATATATGATATATATATATATATATAATATATATAACATTATATATATATAACAATGCACGTGAGCTTATCTGACGTCAGGGCCATGGCCATGAGTAATAGCGAAGTATGACAGTATATATAGTATATATACCTATATATATATATATATATATATATATATATATAATATATATATATATATATATATATATATATATATATAATTAATAATATATATACTAGGCAGTGTGCGTCAGTCCAGAATTTTTTTTCGGGAGGGGCAGACAAAATCTTTCTTTTATGATATAAATATATAATATAATATTTATATTATATTATATATATATATTATAATATATAGTATATAATATAATTAATAATATTAATATTTATAATATATATTATAAATATATACTAATATTTATAAAGTGGAAGGACCAAATAATTAAATTTCTAAGAAAAAAATGGGAATTAATTTATATTAAAATTACTAAAATCATCTTACCTGATGTGTAACATTAATCGATCGGGCATGGAGGAGCAAAGTCTGAGGATAACATCTTTCAGTTTTCTTATGTAATAATTTTGAGTGTACTTAAGAGGAGACAATAGGGGCAAGTCCAGTAAGTCTTTCATCTCCCATAGTCAGTATTTCTCAAGTAGGTTTTTCAGAAGTCTCTGATGTTGAAAAGTTTTTCTTCTGAGGCAGTAGCCACGGATAAAAATTTGCCGTATTTCACACAGATAGTAAAATATTTGTTAAATGTGATGCGAACATGAAACTAGTTCGTCTATTGCTGTTTTTGGACGATCTTAGCTGTGATGCCATTTCAACTTTCATAAATTCATTCTGCTTTACTAAATCCTCAATTGGGCTTTCGAGATCTTCCTGGTAAAATGTTAAATCTTTTATGTTCTCATATGGCACATTACACCTGTCCGGTATGAAAATTGCAAGGAAGAATAATTTCTTTATTGGATTTAAAACCCTCCCTAGATGCGAATATTAATCATCCAAATAATGGTATAAAATCAGAAATGAATTGTGCAATACTGTCTGTGGGTCGATAGATTAGGAATGTGGTCTGTATTTTTTGGAATTTGTTAATTTTCGTACGAGCAATTGTAAAATTCACCAGCTCATGGTTCAGATACGATCAACACATCTCTTCAAAAATCTATCTGAAAATTCTAATTCTCTGATGGGCTATCAAGTTTAGTTTTAACTAGATTCACTTTATTATATCACTCACCAATATCAATAACGTGTCAATGATCTCCCATCGGCTTTGAAAGATTGTTATGTTAAAACATAATAGTCTTTTTTAAACAAAAACATTAAACCAGCAAAGAATGCTCTATAACTTTGTTGTAGAATTAAGTAGCTTTTTGTGACTGATCTCCACTTTACATTTTGTTTGTTCTAAAGCATGCTATTAATCGGTTTATCATCTCTTATAAAATAATAAAACCATTCTGCCGTTGCCAACCTCGAGCTTCAGCAGATTTTTTATCTCGTTTTGCTACTCTTAGGAAGAAGTTTCGAAGTTTTTTTCTTCAAACACTTTTGTCCCCTTAGCACTTACAATCAAGAAAAAAGGTACAACATTCTGATATTAATCCAATTGCATTTCGAATATTCTAAACTTTTTGAAGCGCCTCGAAGGCATAAATTTAAGCAATGCCAAAAAAGAGCAGTGAGTATGAAATAGACTTTGTGACATATTTTCCTTTATTACTTCTGAAACATGCCATGACTCACCGACTCATTTGCTGCTGACCGTCAACCTACTGTCCTCTTAGACATATTTGTAGATTCAAACAAGTTTTAATTACTTTTTCTTCAATTAATTTTGCAAATCTTCTCTTGACGGTGAGCAGTCCATCTATATATCAACGTAAAAGCGCGACACAACGAAAAATTCTTTCTGAGACACCATCGTCTCTCATACGGCTGACCAGTTAAAAAATTTACCTTTTAATGTATGTTTTGCACAATTTTACGCTTGATAGAGCGCAAATACTGAATATATTGACATTTGTGGACTGTGAAACTGCTTTACATGGCATTTCTACCATGGTTTTTAAATGTAAATGTTCTGAAGAACATGATCTCCACATTAGCACGATATCTAAAAAGACTCCGAAAATTGCCATCGTTTCCCACAGGCCTAGAGAGAGTTCGATTCGACCTGAGTCATGATTTCCACGTAACGATATATTTTGCTTACCACAGAAACGAAATTATTTCAACAATTGGAATTAGCCACTTTCTACTGTCTTCGCCTCTCTTTTCTTCTGGCTGTCAATCTGCTTGTCGATGCCCTCGATTTTTTCTTGAACCTGTTTTTCTACAGCAAATCTCTCTCTATTTAGTTGCCTCGTGTTTTTGAAAGATTCAATGGCTTTCTTTAAGTTTCAATATACGGTCTCGATACAAAAACACCCAAGTCCTTTTGTTTTGCTGTTTCGATTTTTTTTTTTCCAAAAAACAATACACAATTTGCAAAAAACCCCAATGTTTTTATCAGAGTAAGCTAGCCACTTAATGAAAATATCTTTCCCGACCTTTGCCTTCCTGAGCAGGAAATATATGTTTTTTGAATCTGGCTTCCAGAGATATTTTTTTCAATATTCCAAACTTTTCTTCATGCTATAATACTATACCTATGAAATTGCAATATCGATTCAATTTTAAATTTCAATTCTTAATGTAATTAATTTTTTAATCAGTTTAATTTTCTAGATTTTTAATTTTATTCGTTAATTTGATTTAAACTCTGCACTTTATATTATTAACGGATATGATACTTAAAAATTTTAGTGTCTAAAAAAATTTTGGGGGTTCCATGGATACGCCACTGTATATAGGTCCTATTCTGTTTTACGACTCCATCAGTTTTGATTTTTTTTGTTGTTTTTTTAAAATATATTGCTTTACTATTTGTACCACAATGAATTTCAGTGTAACGGACATGATCAATGTTCGAAATATTTAAATAATTTTTAAAATCCCATTTATGTTAAATATTTTTTCAAAAAAGAAATATCTCGAAAAGTACGACACTTACAGAAAAACCAATTACATATTTGGAATCAGCGTATAAAGCTTATTACAAAAATGTAAAAAACATATATATATATTAGGGGGCTCGAGCCGATGGGGGACAGAGGGGAGGACGTTTTCCATTAAACCCCGTAGGTGGAGGGCGAGGAACCCCCACTACACCCAAATACTAAGAGCGGATTCCGGAGGACCATCCGGAGGGGGAGCGAAGTAAGTCCTACCCGTCGTTCCCCGGAAGGCCGAGAGACACCGACCCTGCCTCTTTGCACAGTTTACCCTTGGTAATTCCTTTAGTTTAATAAACACCAAAATAAACTAAAAAACAAATATTACTAAAAAATTACTTTTTAAAAAAATATTAAAATATTTTCCCAATTATTGAAGCATGGCCGTTACCACTTAAATTCATTATTAGATCATATACTAAAAAAAAAACGAAATTTTTTTTTAAAACTGACAGAGTCGTCTTAAAACAGACAAAAAGGTTCCATATTATATTTTGAATCATTGTCCGTTACCACTTGAAGAATTATGTTAGGATCAGAATCATACTAGAAAAAAACAAAAAAAGAAAAATCAAAAACTGACGGAGTTCGTAAAACAGATAAGGTCCCAATAGTTATATTATATAATATTATATATATGATATATATATATATATTAAACTATTATATAATATATTATATTACATTATATATATAATTTAATACTATATAATACTATATATAATTATTATATAAATATATATAATATATATATAGTAATATATATATATATATATATATATATATATATATATATATATATATATATATATATATATATAATTATAGTATAATAAATATATATAATAATTATTATATATTATATATATATAGTAATATATATATATATATGATATATATCTAATATTATATAATATATATATATATCTAATATATATATAATAGTATATTATTAATGTTATATATTATATATTATATTATATATATATTATATATATAATATATACTATATATAATATATACTATATATATAATTATATTTATTTTATTATATATATATAGTATATATATATATATATATAGTATATAGTATAATACATTATAGAATATAATACTATATATATATATATATATATTTAATATTATATATAGTATATATATTATTATATTATATTATATATATATATAATATATAACCGAATATATATATATATATCATGAGTATATATATATATATATATATATTACTATATATATAAGATATATAGACTATATATATATATAAAATATATATCAATTATCATATTAATATACAGTACTGTATATATATTTATATCATATTATATATTATATAATATATATTATTAAATAACTATATCTCTGTATATATATATTATAGATAATATTTATATATATAATAATATATATTATATAATACTTATATACTATATATATATATAATATAAGTATATATATATATATATATTATATACGTATATAGTAAGTACATATCCCCAAATAAATTATATAATTAGATATATTTATATAATATAATATTATATATAGATATATATAGATACTAATATATATATCTATATATCATATATATTACATATAATATAATAATATATATATATATTATATATAATATATATAGAGATATATATTATATACTATAAGTAGTGATACTATATAAATATACTATATAAATATACTATATATATATAATTCTATAAATAGTCAAATATATATATATATATATATATATTACATATACATTACAATATATAATATATAATATATTAAACTAATAGTATAATATGATATTTATTATCAGTTATATACTATATATATAATATATTATTTCTTGTATAATTATATATATAATTATTATATAATATAATAATATATATATATTAATACTATATAAATAATATAATAGATATATATATATTATAGTAGGTATCACTATATATATATATATGAATTTCTCATGAAGTTACCTTGCTACAAAACATTTGTGACTGACCACGTAGTTTTAGAAAAACGTAAATTGAAAAATAACAAATTATGTTTACATTACATATAAATGATTATCAACTGATTGTAATCGAGTTTATACGATTTGCATAAAATTACCGAGATTTAAAAGAAATTATATTGAAATGAAAACACATCGTCAATCCAGACGTATCTAGCCCAATCACCTCTGTTTGCTGTTAACGTATATTTTCTGTAAGAAATTCTTCAAGATACTGAAAAAGCCAAACTTTCAGAATTTAAAGATATACCTTAATGTGATTGCGTGAGCATTTTTTACGATTTTGCGTTAAGTTTGGCAAAAACGAAAGCAAACTCGAGCATTTCGTACGTTTCGTAAGCACCAGTGCCAGATATACGGCTTTAAGTAAAAGTTGGATATAATAATATATAATTAATATATATTATATATATATATATATATTGTGTTTTTGGCTATAATAAATTTTAGATAGTTTATTTATAATAGGAATATATATATATATATATATAATAATATAGTATATATAATATATATTATATATATGTATATAATATAATTATATATATATACATATTATAAATAATGATAATTATATAAAATATATATAGATATATATAATAATATATCATATATTATTAGTATATATTATAATAGGTATATATATGATATATATAGATATATATATATATATTCATATATATTATAGTATATATATATATAATTATAAAATAAGTTATATATATATTATGTATATATGTACGAAGACTACTCGTACCTTATAAAACTAATGCTATTAATTATCTTTATTGTATTACGTTGAAAAGTCATGAACTCTTTCGGGAGCAAAGGCTTACTTCATTATTATGAGAGGAGAAACAAAGCTCCAATCGTTATGAGGTATTAGTATGTACGTTAATCATTTTGACTTACATCTTATTTAAGAATCACACACAATAAACTGATGTTTTATCCTCTTTGTATGTCTCTATTTAATAATTGAAACAGCCAACAAGACTATGGAACGTCTCTCTCCTACCGGACAAAAATCTGGTATCGGAGGAAAGACGCCAGTTAGTAGCCAGCGACATCAGACCGTTACAAGTGTTCTGGCATCACGCCCGAGCACGCTTAAAATAATATTATTTCTTGTATTAAAACTAAAGTGTTAGATTATTATTAATGTTCTTACTAATAAAGATCTTTTAAGGTGTCCATTTTTGATACGGCTAATTGAATCACACCAGATGACAAGATAAGATAAAAAATTAGGAAGAGTGTGGAATACATCTAGCAAAGATACATCGAAAGCACTATGGTCTTCGCCCCTTTGGGACAATCTTTCTAATAACATAATAATATAGGATTGAATCACTCACTGAAAAATGATTTGAAGGACATCAATGAATCCACTCCTTATTTATATATATACAATATAAAAATTGTCTATTATGATCTGGGGTCCTGAAAACAACAAATATAAAAAAAAACAATATTAATAAAAAAAATAACATCAACTTTTTTCTATACACATTCCATATTAATTATTGTACCCGAGGGGTGAGGGATTTAATTCTATGTTTAATTGATTAATGACCTCATCTACTCGTGCTACATGTGATGCCCCCAGTATCGTGACTTGCAAATATCAACCTGTCTGATAAAAAGGGCTCATAGCGATTAATAATAAAAATTAATAATAAATAATAATAATAATAATAATAATAATTAAAGAACGCGGCATATAATGAATGTAAAGTGATCAGTTCAATGATATTCAAGGAATTTATTAAAGAAAAGAAGTCTTGAGTTCAATATTGATAATCGCTAAAAAGCGTAAGCCGGATACGTAAGAAAATTATTCCTTTGTAAGAAGAAAATTAAAAAGTGATTATCCAGTAAATAATAGTCATTTCACAAGAAAAGAGAAAAAAAAAAAAAAAAAAAAAAAACACCGCGTTTTAAAAAAAAAAAAAAAAAAAAGAATTTCGGAGTGTTCAACTCTCTGACTGGGAGGAAGAAAATGGGGGAAGAAAAATTAAAGAAAAACCAAAGCCAAAAAGCTAAAAATAAAACAAAAGTTGTTATTAGGCATAAACTCTGAAATTTGGATGGTAACAAGCGAGTTTAAAAGAAAAAAAGAAAAGAAACCAATAAAGTCTCTGTGATGAAGACGAGGCCTATATAAAGAAGACTTGTGAAGGGTACGAATAACCCAAAAGCTTAAAATTCTCATCTATGCTCGTAACAAGCATAAAGCTCAAAATTGCGCTTGGTGTTAAAAGCGCTGTTAAGGCCATCGTAACGTTGTTCATGAGAGCATCGAAGAGACATATGAAAGTCCTCTCCCGCGCCATGAATGTATTTCATGGACCAATGGTAGTGTAAGAAGTGAAATGTGTTCCATAATAATTATTTATGTCTTGATTAAAAAACAAGTAATTAAAAATATATTATAAATACGGTGGCGGAATGATGTTATAAATAATGGAAAATCAGATAGACTTCTTTTGGTCAGTCTTATAATAATTAGAAGAATCTTGTGTATATTTAATAAGGATGTGGGTGTCCCCCATCGTTCTTACTCT
>JABUQX010083657.1:0-12505 GCA_015478945.1 Trachelipus rathkii | reverse complement strand
CAAACGCTGTTTGACAAAAATGACGCAAGCTCAGCAGTGTTGGTCTCTTTTTAACATAATGATCTACAATATTTAAAGAAATTGGGGTTTGAAAACTAATAAAATTCGAGTTTGCGTTCGTTTTGTCAAACGCAAAAGAATCGTAAAAAAAATGCTCACCAAATGTGTAAGGAATTTCCTTTATTCTTTTGTATTCTATATTACACAGAATTAAGGGAAATTCTTCACGTTTATGAGCGTTTTTTTTTTTTTTTACGATTTTGCGCCTGTGACAAAAACGAACTGTAATGTAAAAATCTGTAAGTTGCTATCTTTCTTTATTTATATTACACAGATTAAGAAATCTTACGTTTGAGGGAGCAGTTCTTTTACGGATTTTTGCGACAGTTTGACAAAACGACGCAAACGCTGGTTGACAAAAACGGAATGCAAACTCGAGGTTTAGGATATTAGTTTGTAAGAACCATGCAAGAACGAAAATCTAGGGTCTCGAACATCATCAAGCAGAGTATCCCTTGTGATCCCTGCCTTGTTACTTTGCGGTAAGGTGTGACCATCTTGCTGAAAATTGTACAAGTTTAATTAGGCCTATGTTAAAAAACTTTACCTACTATCTTGCTGTAAAGTGTAAAATTATTTTAAAATTATTTTCGGACATCTTTTTGTAGAAGAGTTATTAAAAAATGTTTAAGTTAATGATGATTTCAATATGGACCGAATGCCCCAGCAATTTTTAAACCTGGACCGATTTGCCCCATTAAATTTTTTAATAAAACATATTTATCTTTGCCTGAATTGACCGTCCAACGATTGCATTAAGGTTATAAACTATTTTTAAGTACTATATCTTGGTACCAATAATGTAGTACAAATATTTTGACCTGTATGATTCTTAGCAATAAGCCTAAAATTTACCCGATTTTATAGTGCTAAGCAGAAAAAAAAAATCACAAAATTAATGGACTTTAATTTTAAAGGTTTCATAAAAAAATAATACCTAAGACATAAAAAAACATTATTTTACATCTTTAAAGAATATTTTACATTGTTTATAGGCTTTTTTGAGCCACTGGACCGAATTGCCCACGTGCGTCGCGAATTGCCCCACATGGAGCCGAATTGCCCCGTTTTAACGGTATATATATATATATATATTATATATATATATTATATATATATATATATAATATATATATATATATATATATATATATATATATATATATATATATATATATATATATAATATATATATATTATACTATAAATATATATATATATACGTATAGATATATATATATATATATAGTATATATATATATATATATATATATATATATATATATATATTATATTATATATATATAATATATTTATATATATATATTATATAATATTATATATATAAGGCCTTAATATATATATTATAATATATATATATATATATATTATATATATATATATACTATATATATATATATATAGATTATTATATATATATATATTATAATATATATATTATATAATATATATATGCAGGATTTCATTTAGGGAGGGGCAAAGGTTGAGTGATATATATCATATATACTATATATATATATAAATATAAATATAAATATATATATATATATATAATTATATAAAATATAGTATATATTATATATAATAGTATATATATATATAAAATTATGATCTCCAAAATTGCTGTAATATGTTTTGCTTTTATTTTTCTGCAATGTTTTTTAATGTGTGTCTGCAAGCTGAAATCAATGGATACACCTTTCCAATGAATTTAACAGCTTTGCAACCACCAAAGGCCTATATCGGACAACTGAAATTCTAGCAAAAAAAAATTCATAAGAATCCAGCTGTATAAAAGAACAAAGCTAGTTGACTAAGCCAATATGAAAACGAAAAAACATTAAAACTTTAGAAAAATAATATAATACGGTAGTAATTAGTAATTACTACTTCAATTATCTATCGATTGATATATTTTTTTTCAATTTTTCTACTACTAAACCCTTAAAAACGTCATCTGGCAAACATATAAGATTCATAATTTTTATTCGCTAAGATTTAGGGGGGCAAGTGCCCCCCTCTGCACCCCCCTGGCCTATATATATATATATATATATATATATATATAATATATATATATATATTATATCATATATTATTATATATATATATATATATAATAATAGTATATTATAAATATATATTAAATTATTATCTTTACATTAAGTAGAAAATATTATTTTCCATTATTTTTTTTTTCATTTAAATATTTTTAATTTTTTACGAACATTTTTTAATAATCATTGATAATCCATAATACAATATCAATAAATAATAAATATCAATGTATCTATAGGTTGAAACTCATTTCGACCGTCATTCTTCATCCCTACATGAATGAAAAAAAGCAAAAAAGTTACGTTTGTCCTAGCGGGTTTTTTTTTCACATTTTTATTGAAAATAAAAATTTAAATTATACACTAATTGGTAAAAAAAAACTTCAAAGAATTTTTTTATACCATTTTTGTAAATTATAAGTTTACAGTTTTAATGCAATAGTTACGTAAAATTTATTCACCTCAGCAAAACTATTACCCCATTTTTTAATACCAAAAGCATTTAAGTACTTTGCTACAGACTTTTATATTTTTTCTATAATAGAATCCATTTGGAGTTTTATTCTAGAATATTACCTTATACTTTGAATAAGTCAAATATCAGGTTACCTAAACAACTTTATAAATACTATAAGATAAAAGCGCCAAATGTGAGCCACATGGGCCTATCATGACTACCCCAGTCAAAAAGATGCAAAGTTACCATACCCTTCGATTGGCTCATCTTTATAAACTTTGATGAAGTGTATGGGATAAACGAGTAATAAAATCTACCCTGCTTAACATTAAATTTTTTTTAACATAACTAGGCTACTCTTCTTAATAAATGTCCTGTTTTGTACATTTCGGTAACTGCAATTAAGATTTCTAATAAGTTTCAAAATACAAAATTTATCTCAAATAAATATGATAAACGTAAGAAATATTAGTATAAATTTATAAAGGGCAGACGCCACCTACAACCACTCGACCTTCTTATAATAGAATAGATTCCCTTTGTTTATTTACTGTTGTCTTGGAAAAACAAAAGCCAAAAATGATATATACCGTCTCAAAGGTTAGCTAAAACATATACCAAAGTGCATACGCCACGTTTTGAAAATGTTTTCCGAGATTTTTTTCGCCTACGTGTGTATTCTCAATAATTATTTATTATTATTATTATTTTTATTGTTATTTTTTATATTATTATTATTATTATTATTATTATTATTATTATTATTATTATTATTATTATTATTATTAAAATTATTATTATTATTATTATTATTATTATTATTATTTCTAATTTTTCATTATTATTTTTTTTTTTATTTTTTTTATATATATATATATTATATATATATATATATATATATATATATATATATATAATATATATATATATATATATATATAATATATATATATATATATATATATATATGATATATAATTTATAAATACCCCCTGAGTATTTTTCATCTGTGCTGGATTCTATTCTGCACTCTATCAGAATGAGCGCTGCAAGATGTTGACCACATACGCTACGGACGGAGACAAAAGAAGAATCCGAGAATACTTCTACTGTCCAAGAAGAGCATTACTACGTATTCCTTCCGCTAGCACTCGAACGTAGGGTCAAACAGGGTGCCGCGCATGGTGAATATTAATACCAAAACCGGGGGTCATTATGTATAAGTGAAATGCAATACCCTGGCCAATCAAATTTGTATTTGTAAATACCCCCTGATGTATTTTCCCCATGCTGGGATTCAATCCTGGACAATAGCAGATGAGCTTCTACTGTCCAAGCAGAGCATTACTACGTATTCCTCCCGCTCACACTCGAACGTAGGGCCAAACAGGGTGCAGCGCATGGTGAATATTAATACCAAAACCGGGGGTCATTATGTATAAGTGAAATGCAATACCCTGCGCGGCACCCTGTTTGGCCCTACGTTCGAGTGCGAGCGGGAGGAATACGTAGTAATGCTCTGCTTGGACAGTAGAAGTATTCTCGGATTCTTCTTTTGTCTCGACGTAGCGTAGTGGTCAAACACTTGCACGCTCATCTGCTAGGGTCCAAGATCAAATCCCAGCATGGTGAAAATACATCAGGGGGTATTTACAAATACAAATTTGATTGCAGGGTATTGCATTTCACTTATATATATATATATATACTATATAATAATATCATATATATTAAATAATATATTATATATATATATATATATATTATATATATAATATATAGTATAATATATATATATTATATTATAAGTATATATATTATTATATATAGTATGCGGGGTATATTTATATATATATATATATATATAATATCGGCGATTAGGTTTCAAAATGGGGGGGGGGGGCAAGAATTTACCATTATACATGAGAGGTAAGGGGGGAAGTGTCAATACTAAATGTACCAATAAAAAAGACAAACAATTAGATAAAACACTTTGTTGCAAAAATATTTAATGCCCTGATGCTGAAATACTTGAGCATGATACGTTGTTATATACATATATGGGAAAGCAAATGTTTAATTTGAGCATAAGATTACAAATTCAATTGTTGAAAACTTTAAAATAAAAAAGTAACTCGAAGAGTATTAGGCCTATAAGTAATGAAACTTACTAGTTTATGAAACTTAAAATAACGATGAATGTCTTTGTTTTCTTCTAGAGTACACTTCTACATATTCATATAAGTTTATTTGTGTTTTCTTTGGATATGGCTAGCAATGTCAGATGTGTTAAATGTTCCCGTTTTGTTGCGTTTCTTAAATAGTTTTTTACCTTTTTGAAAACACTGAAAGATCGATCTGCTGACGCGGTAGACGCAGGAACTGTTAAATACAATTTCAATAGCTTCAAAATATTTTGGTATACTACTTGAATGTGAGATTATTTTGCTTTAAACTCCAACGCCATTCTGGAAATTAATGCGAGATCAGCTTTTACTATTTCTTTCCTAGAAAAACTAAGAAATATATATCAATTTCTGAAGATAAGCTGTCACACTCAATCCCATATACCTTCCCTATAACAGAATGAGTTTCTTTGAACTCATTGTTGGTGATAGAGTAACATTCAGATGTAGCAGTTAGTGCAGTTTCCATGTGGCATAGCAAAATGAAGAAGAGATGGCACGGAAAAAATCAATTGATATATATCAACTGATTTTTTTCACTTGATTTTTTGCTCCATAAAATCATGATTTTTAGGGGGGATTTTTTTTTTTATATATATATATATATATATATATATATATATATATATATATATATATATATATATATGATGATAATATTGTTTTATATATATATATATATATATATATATATATATATTAAATTTTTTTGGTATATTTAAGTGGTTTAACTTCAATAGAAATAAAAAATTAAAATAATAGTATTATAGCAAGGCTACTCTGGTCCAAATTCCTAAACTATTGTCAACAAAGGATCATGTTTCAAACAGGTTACTTTTATTTCTGATGTAACATTTATCAATATTACAAATAATCCATAACAAGTCCGTAACACTCTTTAGTATTGCTGGTTCATTGTGTCATAAACTATAGGTCTTATTTTAGGATTTTGATTTACATAGATTGAATAAATCACTTCAAAAATAACACTATATCGAACCTAAAAAAAGTTTGTTTACAATTTATTTTCGCGTGACTTCACAAATCTGAAAAAATCCTTCCTGATTTCACATTTTGATTTATATAGAATGAATAAAATTCAAGAAATCACTTTAAAAATAATACTATATCGAACTTAAGGGACAAGTTTGTTACAAAATTATATCTTAGCGTGAGCACGAATCCAAAAAAATCCAAAATTGATTTTTTTTTCTCAAAAAATAAAAAAAAAAAAAAATCACCAACTCTGGTGTCAACTGATTCTTGTCGAAGCGCGACTTTACGTTTTCAACAATATTGTCAAGAAATGGATAGTATGTTGTTTTTAAGCAAATGTCACGAGGTGAAGAAACAGCTGGATGAACATTTCCTCCGCCAATTTTCTGTGAAACTTTGCGTTTACGTGGAATGACTGGTCCTTCAAATCCATATTGCTCACAAAATATCTTTGCCTCAGACCAAATAAAATCAAATTTATTTTCATTACGAAGATCTGCAATAGCTGTTTCAATCCCCTTGGCAACATCAACAACTTCGTGAATTTAAATATCATCACTCAGTGCCTTGAGAGACAAGTTTGTCCTAGTTTCTGTTTTATACTTTTATTACTTTCACCGATAGGTCCTTCCTTTATCTTTATAAATATTTCATGCTGTTTCGGCGAGGCTTCAATGAAACAATAAAGCTACTGAACCGCACTATGAAAACATTGCGAACCATGGAAATACGTTTCTATAAATCCAAAAAAGAAGTTTTAGAATGCAGTTCTGTGAACAGTGCACACAACATGGTGTTTCTGTATATTTTCTTTTAATCTGGCTGCTATGCCTTAATATACACGAACATACTTGCTGTCCCGTCATAGTATAAAAACTATTATATACTTCACATACACACAAAAAAATTATATACTATATATATATTATATTATATATATATATATATATATATAATAATTATATATATATCATTATACTCTCTCTATATTATGATATATAATATCTATATATAATACTTCTATTTTGGTTTTATTTTTATAGGATGTAAGAAACTATATATACTTTTCATATGGCGTCCCTTCTTATTTTTGGTTTTGGTGGAATTTGTATTTTTTGCCACTATTGGATATAATTGTCTAGAATTCACTAGAAAAAATCAAGAAAGATCATTATCGTAAAAACGTTCTTAGCGTGTGCTCGTGTTCAATCAAATTATATATTAAAAAAATGTAATTATAAGAGGTAAATTGTATATATTTCAATTCTCTCTATTTCTATTTTCTTTACTTCAACTAATCAATTTATCTACTAAGTTAAGTAAGTGCTATTAACTAAAGCCTCAGGCTGAGTTACTTAGGACTACAAGAACTACTCAAAGCAAAAATCTTTGAAAACACAACAACCCCAAGGTATAACCGTTCAACTTTATATATATATATATATATATATATATATATATATATATATATATATATATATATATATATATATATATATATATATATATATATATATATATATATATATATATATATATATTTAGTTATTATAATATCATTCGGCTACTATATTAGAGGTCTCTAAACCTACTTCATTCAGAACAGACAGTAGACGATACAATTGACACTTTTTATAATGTTGTTTTTTATTTGACTGGCTAAATTTTCAAGCATCTCGTTTTGTACAACGTGATGAACATAATTGAAGTACTTTTTTCGCTCTAAAAATATTTTCAAAAGAAAATTATCTGATGACCGCAATTTTAACAATTGTATATAGTTACCATGGTTATTCGAGGATTTTTTCCCCCTATGGCCTCTTAATGCTAAGCCTTGTCTGCCAAGAAAAAGTAATGTTTCAAACATAATTTTAAGGTACTCGACGTTTTTTTAACTTATACTTTGTGATGGGAAAAATTTTCTGATACGCTTTCGTTAAACTTTGAACCTTCTTGCCAATGTTGCAAAGCGCTCAGATGAGAAGTACGTACGTTCGTGTTCTTGAAAACGCCGTGTTGTATTATTACAATTCTTAAATTCGTTAGTAACAAATGTTAACTCATAACCACAAACACTGCCAAATAATCGACATGGAAAACAGAAAGCTTTGTCACCAGAGACACTATATTCAAGTCACTTAAATTTTGAATACCATGCACTTTTAAATCTTCTTCCTTTGGTCTCTGGAAATTGTGTCAGGGAAGGTTGGAATGGTCCGTCTTTGAAATTTTCTAAGGCAGCATCTTTGCAACAAAGTGGATCTTGTCTGTGGAGGTTAGACTGAGATCGGTTTGAATTTAGATATTGTACATGAGGTTTGCTAACCTGACATCACGCACAAAAGGATTAGATGAGAGTCAAGTCCAGGACGTCATTACCATGGACGTATAGGTTAGGAACTAGCTCTGATTAATGAAATAGAATCTCAGTTTACAATGCTTTTCCTTCTATTTTTTTACTAAAAATATGCAAAAAAAAAAAATCCATTTAACTTTTAGTGAGAATCCGTCGGTCAAAAAATCCACCATAGAGCTTCACAGGGACCCGCGCTGGACCTTCACATGACGTTTCGTCAATTTAGTGTTCATCTTGGCAGGTGGCACAGCATACCCCCTACAAAGCTTCCGCCATTCACTCTTATTATGCAACTTTCTTCTCTCCTCCAGCCATTCCTTTACCGACTCAATTCCTTTTTCTTCGGTCTCCCAGCGGGTCGATTCCAGCACACTCACCACTATACATAAGGTAACCAACCGACTATCATCCAACTTTCCATATGA
The DNA here is from genome assembly GCA_015478945.1 of Trachelipus rathkii. Taxonomy (NCBI): domain Eukaryota; kingdom Metazoa; phylum Arthropoda; class Malacostraca; order Isopoda; family Trachelipodidae; genus Trachelipus; species Trachelipus rathkii. Next base: position 3,947 of record JABUQX010083657.1, on the reverse strand, counting down.
TCAAACTAATCTCGATGTACTCACGTTTATTCTCGTATTTACCCATTTATCAATTCTTTCCACACCTAACACGCCCTAAGATTGAACACACAATGAACACATTGTACTTTAGATCATACCTCTTATTCCAGATTCAAGTCACTTACTAAATCATTAACCACAGGTAACATACCATCATGTAAAACTAACGCACTCAAGACTTGGTTCTTTTACATCCACCAAGGATTTTGCACAGTCACCTTCCCTGGCATTCACAACTTTTCTACTACACTCTGCATGATCCGTTCCTTTTTCATCAAATATCCTAAACATTTAAACTCGGACACTTTCTCCACTGTCACCATCTAACATAACTTATACCGAGGACTGTCCTCACTCAAACCATAACCTTAACTCTTATCTACGTTACCTCAAACCTCTCCCTTTTAACGCACCCTAGCTGCCAAAACTCTCTCTATCATGCCTCTAAAACCTCACAATTCGCCACACAAAACCAAATCATGCCCATATAATAGGGTACCCTGCATCTTCCATTTTCCATCATCTAACACCACCCCCACTTCTATAAATCTTTCATAACCATCCATATACAAAATTGAATAATCAAGGAACATAACACACTCCCCCACTCCGCTATTAAAATTAAACCAATTACCCTCGCCATGTTATTCTTACACAGCCTCAGTATCGTCAACAAACTTTGGATTCCATCAGTAAGCCTACCATCCAACAGCTTTTCTCAATAATGTTTTCAATATATATATATATATATATATATAATATATATATATATTATATATATACTATATAATAATTATATTATATATAATAATATATAATTATTATAATTATATATATATGTATATATATATATAAATATATATATATTATATATAATATAATATATATATGATAATATATATTAATATATTATATAATAATATATATATATATATATATATATAATAATATATGAACCTGCTCCCCCATTTAGAACCCTCGATACCCAGAATAACACAGGTTCACCTGCGCAATCTATAACCCCCCCCCACTATTATCAAAATCCCTCCTCGCCAAAACTAATACGATCCAATCATCAAGTATACTACAATTTAACATTAACGGTCTAACTAATAAATCCTTAGAACTCAATCATTTCCTTTAAAAAAAAACTTTCAATAGCAACCTACACGAAGCTCCCTACGCCAAAATGCCCTCTCCCCGTTCTATTTGTTACGCACTCATTTAACTCCCCTCCCAACCTCCTCTTTAACAATGATCCCAACGACAGATCCCTTACCACAACACAACCCCTAACACCTCCACCCTATTCCCCGACACATTAATCAATCCAATCCTGGTTTCATCCTCCTGAAAACCACTAAAAACAATCTTCATATCTTATATTCCCCCGCCAACACTCACCCCTCCCTATCAGTTATATTATCAACATTTCCAAATCTTATTCTCGGAGCGAATTTTAACGCTCCCACTCGCGTGGTAATAAAGACTACCCATCTGACCCCCGCGGCAACCAAATCCTTAACGAATTAGAATCCCTTATTATCCTCAACAAAAACCTCCCCACTCGAATCCCTCCCCAAGCAAACCAATCCCCCACCTCCCAGATGTACTCTGTTCCCCCTCCTTACATGACCGACCTGGGACACCACTACTGGACCCTACACTACAGATCACTTTCCATTCCTTATTTTCTCTATACCTCCCAATCAAACCCCCCAATAATAAAATACTACATACATCACTACTAAAAGCCAACCTAACAGCAATTCACTGACCATATCGAAACCATATTAACCCCTCACCAATCCATGACACATCCCTACAGACTACACACCTCCATATTCATTAAATAACTTAATCACCAAAATCGCTAACCTACCATTCCCAAGGTTCACAGAAAATCCAAAACCAACCCAAACCTACCCTGAATCACGCCAACTCATTAACAAAGAAACTCCCTTCGAAACTAGAAACCTACACCCACTCATCACTAACCAAATATCAAACCTCAATACGCCAAATTCAAACTCATAACCACAAGTTTTCAGAATACTTACAATTCAACATCTCATGCATTGATAATAAGAGAAAAACTGGCAAGTCATCAAAAAACTTAATACTCACGAAAACAACCCCTCTCCCCTCCAATAAATACGGCCCTGATAACCCCTCCCCTCTCCAAACACATCAGACCAACCTAAGCAAAAATTATGCTAACATTTCTCTGCAAACCACCCACCTCCAAAACAAATAAAACAACTAAGAAAACTCCCTCAGTACCACAACCCCACTCCTTTTACAAACGAAAGGATAACAGAAACATAAAACCCTCAAAAACATCACCACTACAAGGCCCAACTTAATCTTAAAACCTACATTTAAAACAACTCGGTGAAAAAGCCTTCTCTTTATCACAGAAATCTCAACAAATCCTGGCAAATTAACTATATATCCCTCAATCTGGAAACAAAGCAATACATACTCCCAAAACTAGCAAACTAAACCCAAAAGACCCAACTAACCTTTCTCCTCTCCTTCCATCAGTAACGCTGGGAGAAACTAATATTAAACAAAACTCCTTTCTCACCCTTCCAGATTTCCAACATGGCTTTAAAAAAAAAGCACCACTCCACAACTACAGCCCTTACCTCCTTACCCAACACATCATCAATGGCTTCCACCAGTCCCATCCATAGATTCATTCTCACAGCAATCGACATTCAAACAAGCTTTGACACTGTCCCACAATTCATTCCTTATTCAAAAAATCCTTCAATCCCTTAGAAAATAAAGAAAAAATGGCTTTCTAATTTTCTCACTAATCGTTTTTGCCAAATGTTCTCCACAAAAAACAAATCTGCTCCACTCCATTTAAATTACAAAGGCGTCCCACAGAGCGCCATTCTCTCTCCATTCCTCTTCATTCTTTTCACAGCCACCAATCCACCCAACTTATCACATACGCAGATGATCAATCACCTCATCTCTCAACTCCTGAGTAAATAATGCCACTCTCCAACGTAAAATAGCCACTCATCACAGAGGTTATTTCTTGAATCTCCATAGAATACTTACACAACATTAAAACTCTGGTACTCTCCAACAGAATGACCGCCTCCCTCTCAAATCCTCCAATCATCTCTAACCACCGACCGCCACAATCTTCAATCCACCATTATTTTCTGAACCAACCCCCTCAGCCCCTAAACAAAACCGCAATAATATTAAGTACTTACCCTATGACACACACATGACGTTCTCACCCCACATCGACCAAATCACCTCCACAACTCAACGGAAACTAAACACCCTCCGACCCCTTTCCCATCCCAATACAACTTCAGTGACAGGAAACACAATACCCTTACCAACCACTTATAAACAATTTGAACTCATTCAGAAACAAATTATAACTAATGTTTCCCCGCATGGTTCCCTGTTAAGTCTAAAATCTAACTCAAAACTACAATCCACCAACAAACCGCCTTAAATTAATCATTGGAGGAGTGCACTAAAACTACCCACCATCCAACAACTTACATGACGAAACTTGCATCCTTCATATCTACCCACCCTGGAGATGGTGAGGACTCAAGTCTACCAGAAAACTCTAAATCCAACCCCACCCATGTCACCAAATATTCTCCAACCACTCCCGACACAGACTAAAATCCCACCCTCTCTCACCAGCTAAATTATAACGAACATCTACATTATCCCTCCATCGTCATTTACACATATCCATACACAACAAACTAACGTACCTACAAAAACGCCCCAATAACAATTTACTAACCTCCCCCTCCCCAAAAATTAGAAGAAACGCTGTCCAGAAGAGGTCAAATTGACCTCGCCCAGAGCATATCAGTGTCACCACCAAAGACTCTTACAATTATAAATATAGAATTCAAACTAGAAATTAC